>VZRX01018061.1:3636-79756 GCA_013398075.1 Notiomystis cincta | reverse complement strand
AAAAATTCTGAAATAACAGAGTTGCTTCTAAAACTTCTACTATTACTTCAAGTATGAGACTCCAAGTCCAGACTCATTACTTAGCATCACATTATATGAAGGAGCAAAGCAATTACAAATTGCAAGGACACAGCAGAATAGATCCTGCCCCTGGACTGACCAAACAGCTGCAGGAATCAATTGTCATACATGATTCCCATGCTTACAAAAAAAGAAAAAAAACAGCAAAAATCACCCAAGTGAAAAATCAGTTCAAACTTAATACAATTTCATCAAACACACATGTCAGTAAATTGTGACTCATCTGTGTTTACTGGAATATACATTACATCTTGCTGAGGTTACTTTAATATTCATCTACATTAGTGTAGAAGTTTCATAGCACTACAACACAAATAACAAATATCTCTGTGCACTCCAAGTTCCCAGACCAATATCACCTAGACAGAGATCCTCAACTTTCTCAAAGCTTTTCAAGTGGATTCCAGAGTTTCCCTTAGCTTCCTTTCAGTTCTTGGTTTTCTCAAGTAACAGCAAAGACATATGGTAAAAGCAGAATGTCATTCTCTACATTTTCACCTTGTGCCACCAGCATCCTGTCCACCTTGCTACATTATAGGGATTCAACCCTGCAGCACAGCAAATGGTGACTCCTGGCACTCTCTGCCAGCTGGACTATTGATGATCTCTTTTTTAAGAGATCTCCACACAACATTTCAGAGCAGAAACTTGGCTGGGTACCATAAAGAGCAGTCTAAATTTTAAAGATCAGACAAAGAACAAATATAAATGAGGATGTTTGTTACCTACATTAAAAAAAACAACACCCAGTTTTGTTTGTCATTTTTTAGAACTGTTTATGGAAAACTCTGTCACTCTAGGAATACCCTTGACTCACTCAGAGTCCCATAACTCCTTCCTCCATAAAGTTTGGCATTCAAATTACAAATCTAAACTTTATAAAGCATCCTTCTGGAAACTTCATTAACACAAAATGGCATCTGCATGATCAGTGCATACCCGCTTTGGAGAAGAAATGCCCCAAAATGCTGATAAAATTCTAAATATGGAGAGTCACATCGTAGGAAATTTTATGAACTTTACAAGTCTGACAAACTTGCAGACCAAAACATGGAATAGGGGAGCAACTACATATGAAATATATAAGGTAACATTTTAGTGCTAAAGTTCCCTGATTCCCTTCAGGTCCTATTGGGAGCATAAAAATGCCTCTATTTTTGGCTGTGACTCAGAGTCCCTGTACCATGGTGCTATAGAGAAGAGTAATTCACCTCTATCTTTGAGAAACGTGGTAAAGAATCATTTAGAGATGATTCCATGCTAATAATAGCAATGAAGCTAATTATACACTTTTTTCATATTACCTGCACACCATTACATACTTTCTGTATTATTTCCTATTCTAATTCTTTTACCCTTTGCCTGACATTGCAGTAACCCAATAAAGGAAGTAACGGGCATAAAAATGAAAGCATAAAACAGTGAAAATCCAAATTCAAAGAATTATAAAACAATTTTTTTATTATGATGGACTAACACCAACGTTTTTGCCTGTCTGCTGATCAGCTGCCATTTTGTGAAGCAGCATTTTTTTACAGAGAACACACACTAGGTTCCTGTTATGGGGATTTTGACTTGGTCTTATCAAAATAAGAGTTGCATTGTTTGTTGTTTGGCGGGGTTTTTTTCCTTGCTGGTTGCTCTGTGTGTTGTTGAGAAAAAAAAAAAAAAACAAACAAAAAAAAAACAAAACAAAAACCTACCACTGCTACAGATAGCACAAGGAGCTGCCAACAGCACAAATGACTTCTCTGACATCTGGAATGAAATCAGGGAAAACAAAGAAGTCTGCCTGCAGAAGACTCCCAGGGCACATGGAGTTTTCGCCTTCTTTACAGATAAAAAGTCCAGAAATTATGTCAGACCTCCTGGATCACAAAATATATGTAACCATCTTTCTGAAAGTAATAACCCTACTTAGGATTAAGCCTATAAATAAATATTAGGTTTTATCTGAAAAAAAAAAAGAAGAATTTTTAAGTGATTACTTATTTTTCCCCTTAGAATTCTTTTAACAGTGTTTCTACTCTTAAACCTACACTGTCATAAACAAAACTAAGGTGGACTGCAAAAAACATATGTATTTTTAATAAGGTACTTTCCTGCACATTTTCACTTTAAGAAAACCAGTTCAAATTAAGTGCCCAACCTATCATAAAGCTGCTGAATAAACCTAGCTAGCTGTTATGTACATCAAAATTGAATACAATTTGATTTTGCACAGTGTCAAAGACAAAATCCTATAAAGGGACTCATGACAGGGGAACATTTATATTTTTATATTTGTGTGATAATAGCCTCATCTTCACAAATTTAGAAACACAAATATGAAATACTTGTATTTTCTGTGTTCTCTCTTTACATTCTTAGTGTAACTATAGGCATTTGGATAGCGGAAAATACTTTGGTCTTTTCCCAATATTCCAAATGACCCTAGAGAGAACATGAAGATCTATACTTGGGAAGAAAACTGCTCCCTATCATAGCTGACTAGCCTATTGTGGCCAATTCAGCTCTCAGGCATCGAGGTAGCATTTAGCACAGCAGTTTTGCACACTATAATTAATGCACATCAGATTCCAAGTCCCAGAAGAACACCAAGCCAGTTTTGTCGAAGCACTTTTGTTTGATTTTGCCACAAGGAGGAAAAACAAGAAAACCAATAGAGAAGACTCCAGCAGCAATAGCAGCTGTGGCAAACACTGTGTTCTTACCCTCCTCTTCCCATTAACCTGTGCCAGCAGCAGTGGCAGTAGCTGCTCAGGCTGGCTTCTGCTACTGAACAAAAGACTCTTCTTCTCTCTCCAGTGATTCACCAGCTGAGGCACCACCTGTTTCTCCCATCCTGCCTGCAGGACTGGATGAATCACAACCAGAGCATCAGCCAAGGTCAGATACATTCTTTCTCCCTGCTGTACCTAGAGCTACTTTCAAAGCTGCCTTCATACCCAGACACCTGTAAGTACATGGGGAATAGCTGGTCAGCATCTGCAATGTTTTCCATTCTGCTGCTAATTTCTTTTCACAAGTGCCCAAACAGTCCACTTCTCCATTCATCTGATCCTAAGGGGCATCAGTCTGCCTGAAAGAGTATCCCTGACTTATTTCTTTAAAGTAAACATGAATTCATAAATACACACACATACACACACAGACATTACTGCTTTGAAGAAATATATATCTTCCTAAGCTTCTCATACATAATGAATATGATGACCCATTTTAAAATAATCTTAACCCACTCTCCATCATGTATATATACTTTTTTTTCTTTATCATATCCAAAAACTCCTTCTAAGAGTAGAGCAAAAAAACCTTTCCTCAACCTCTTCTGTATCTCAATCACCTTTTCTGCATTTTGTGCTCACTGACAACATTTTTCAACTTTTTACTGGACATCTTGTTCTTTTTTGTGCTCACTGACAACATTTTTCAACTTTTTACTGGACATCTTGTTCTTTCTTTCATGCACTGTGAGACTTCTAAGTCAGTTCCCTGCTTTGATGAGCAAGTGCCCCCTAAAATCATGTTCCCCACCTCCAAAATCACCTGAGCTTTCACTTTTGATCCCTTCCTTCCTTTCAGCTCCACTGCAGATGAAAGTAAGAGATTTATAGTTTAAGTCCAGTTCCACACAGCCAGGCAGGATGTCCGATGTCTCCACCCTCTTCCTCGTACTGAAGCCATTCTCAAAAAGATTTAGTACAACCTTTTCCTGGTCCAGTTCAGAAGACATCTATTCCTTTTCCTCCCAGATGTCAAGAATCCTGTCACCCATACCCAGTGTGCTTATTTTGGGAACCTGTTCTTCCGAGGACCAGCTGTGCTCCTGCTGGTCCACAGAAGTTGGTTGGTGAGAATGACGGAGATACTCGCACACTCGCAGTTGAGATCATTCCAAATCTCACCCAACTACAGACCAGATTTCTGGATGGCCCATGTATGCTGCTGTGATCTGATGCCACATACAGAAAACTCCTAGAAGTTCATCTCCATTTTTTGCTTAATTAAAATACAGCTTAACCAGAGCTTTAGTAAAAAGCCATATACTGGCATAGGGGATGTATCCCATCTGCAAGATGAGCAGAAGGCAGTTTGTCTAATATTTTTTGGCAAATACTTTATGTAACATGAGTTGCTTATAACCAAGCCTTTGTCCCATTAAAAATACAAACAGGTTAGATTCCAGTCTCAGTGTCACCAAAAGAAGTTCTGGAAGGCAAAAAAAGAGATTTGCCTGACCCCTGTGAATTTCTGAACAGTCTGATGGGATTGCAACAAACAAACTGACCAAACAAGAGGCATCTATATCAATAAACAAAATACTTTCAGAATGCCAAGATTCCCTTTAATTACATTTTGAAGATTTTTTTGAAGAAAAAGATACTCTGTGTTAGAAAACATTCATATATATGTGGAATTCCCTGTGGCAATGCTTCATATGGTGCTGTTGGTGCATGTTATGAAGTGAATAATGTACTGCTAAACACAACTGATCTTGTATCACTCAAGTTGGAGTGGAAAAGAAATGACATTACAGCTTACCTCTCATAAAAGTCAGCAGTTTCCTGAATTTACAGAACACTAGGTTCTTATTAGGAAATCTCAGTGAAATCAGCTGTGTCCACTACCAAATCAAAACAAGAATCTAGGAAACCTCAGTACATCTGGAAGTAACAGTATGTTCCCATTATATTGTAATCATAATTACAAAAGAATTCATATGTTTGAAATCTGTATACCTCACAGTACAGTTTCTGCTTCTTTTATGCAAGCATATCTTATTCTATTCAATTTGGGAAAAAATCTTGACTTTTTATTCAATTTTTACTCATGAAATTAGGATTTCTCTATTTTTTTTTTAAATTTCTTTTAGCAAACCAGTAATTGCAGAACGCACAAAAGATGAGCTATATATGAGAGGACAAGATGAGAAACACATTTGTCACAAATGACCCCTCCAAAAGAATATTTTAGGTTTTCTGATTCAATTTGAGAAGTAATAGTTTGAAATCTCGAAAATATTACAAGAAAGTTATCCTCTGTTCATCTCCTATACCCTTTAAAGTCCATTAACATGTTTGAAAACAAGCGTGA
Organism: Notiomystis cincta; assembly: GCA_013398075.1. NCBI lineage: Eukaryota > Metazoa > Chordata > Aves > Passeriformes > Notiomystidae > Notiomystis > Notiomystis cincta. The sequence goes on along the minus strand of VZRX01018061.1, from coordinate 74,578 downwards.
GTCTTTTCTGACTCATAAATACCCACCAGAATTAAGAGAGATATAATCTTTATCACTTACTATGAAGAGGAAACCTGAAATAACATATCACATCTCCACTTTCAGAATTTAAATATTAATTACTGCATCTGAATAAGGGTGGAAAGTTGACTCAGCACTAATGCAAACAAATTACATGGTCCATCATGATTAAGGCAGCTTACTAAAAAAGAAACAAATGGTTTTACCTATAAACTGAAAAAATTTGAAACTACCAACAAGCAATCATAATGGAAAGCCCACCAACCCCTTTTCACATGCTCAGTTTTCAACACAACACTTTTTTTTCTAATATTGGAATGCACAGTCCTTAATTATGAATTTCTTTAATGTTTAATGTGGCTACATGCTAATTATGAATTAGAATGCTTGAGAGATCTACAATTTTTATTTTCAGAGCTGTATAAATAAAATGTACTCTCAAACACTACTCAGAGCCAATTCTGGCTGTCATTTGCACTTGCACACTCGTGCCAAGTCAAACACGAAGGAAGGAAGAACATGAAACAGCAGTTTTCTTACCCAATTTCAATTCTCTGTGAAGCCTGCAGGGAACCTGTAGCAAGTACAGAACTTCTATAAAGTGCTCTCTCCTGAGCACAGAAAAAAGCTTAAACCTCCCATTTAAGTTCTTTCCCAATCAGTAGTAATCAGAACGCTCCCCTAAATCAGGAAATTTCTCTTATGTCTCAGATAATTCCTATTGCTTGCCATTTAAATAGATCCAAATTTAGATGTGCAATGATGCCTCTGTTCATGCAACCATCATTTAATAAACACTGCAGTATGTTTTAAGTATTTATTGCTTTTCAATTTGCACCAGAACTTATATTTATTATACAAATAATAAAATAAATAAAGGACAAAACTACTGGTTTCTGAAAATTAGATGTCAATGTTAGTTGTCTTAATTCTATTCCAAGAAGAATACAGTAATATAAAAGTTAAAATTATTTTACACACAGCTTCATACAAACAAAAGATTGTTGCGTGTCTCTATTGCCTGCCCTGAACTGGTCTCATGAATTTCCATCTGCCTATATGGTTTTGAGCCAATTTCCATGAAAAAGCAATAATTAATAATATTTTTTAAACTGTATTTAATTCATGGGATGCTTCAATTGTGCAAACTCATAGAATAGTTTGGGAGTTTTTGTATTGTTTGATAACTATTAGAAGGAGTAGCTAATAAAAAAAATTAGCTTTTTCCTTTATGCTATGCATAAAGGAAATACCTACACATCTACATCTATACACCTGCTGAACATGAATTATACCACAGGACATTTACATGCTAATCACCATTTACATCCATCCAAAGAGGTTCCATACCTTGAAGAACACAATGACCACCAAGTACATGATTTTAGAAAACTAAATGGAGCATATTAAAATCCAGAATAGAACTCTAGGTGTAAAGCCACACCATCTGAATTTATCTACATTAGCTGGATTGCCTTAGTGTCAAAATAGTTCCTCATCTCAAGAAATATGGAGCAGGATTCTACATGCATGCTAGGGAGACATAACCCCTCACTCACTCACAGGCTCTCCTTCTCTCACTGGTCCTTTCTTTTCTCCTTTTGTTATTCAAGCACAGGCTCTTTTTCTGTCCTATGTATGCCTATTGCCTGTCTTTGGCTTCGATGAGTTCCCAGCACAACTGCACAACACACTGCTCTGTCTGTGAAGCATGTGCTCCTCTGGAACACAGACTGCATGGCTGTTCTTGCCCTTTTTATTCATTTTTATAGGGAAACAGAAGAAAAAACCTGATTACAATATCAAATTATTGAAATTTTTTTGTTTGAATGCTGGGACACTAAGATGAGAGAGCTTATTATTACCTTTTCCTGAAATAAGAGTGTTATTTTTTTAGGCTGTAATCAAAAGCTTTAAATCATCCTCAAGTTGAAGCAGAGAGAATTAGGGATTTTTTTAGATATTAAACCTGTAAAAATAGTACAAGGAGACTGTCACTCCCAGTCACTCCACTGGGGCAGTCTGTAGGGCCACTATTTAAATTAAAAAGAGAATATTCAGCAGTCGCAGCATCATGTAAATCACCCTCCTCACCAAACTACCTGCACCACAACTGCAGACAAGCACAAACAGAGCACATTGGTGGCAGATGCCATCTGTAAATACTCAAGCAGAGTTTGACAGCACTGAATACTGCTCATACCAGGACACACTGCTGCCTACCAAAACACCCACGTTGATTCCACAGACTGAAGTCTCACTGAGTCTTTCCACATAAGGTTACATAAGGATATGGAACATTTTTTTATTAATAATTTTTACTTCATTCATGAACTTGCTGTGAGCAACATCCTTTCAGTTCCTATTCTCCAAAGTAAAAAAGAGAATTGTCTAAACCATTCAAAGATCCAGATTTCTAAGAACAACACAAGGGAACAATGGCGTTAGTGGAACCAGGAAACCAAGAAACCATAAATATCAAATATTGTTTTCCAGCATCTCCAAGAGTTCTGGATCCTGCAGTCCATGCTTCCTCTGGATGAGGAAATGACACGTCTGCAGGTTTTCCTTGTATCCGTAGCAGACCACTATAATTTGCCATACCAGGGCCAGCCAAAGGCATTGCACTTGCAGACAGTAAGCCATGCAGAGGCTCATCTGTTGGGCAATAAAAAAAGCTACTGTGATCACAGACTCATTTCTTGACTACAAGATGCTGCTTCTCCACGAGGAAGCCTGATTTACTCCTTCAGAGGCACAGGTTGTGGGTGGCACAACCCATCTGAGCCATGGCACTACATGAATGTACTGGAAGAGATGGCTTGGAAATGAAGGCAAAATAGCTTCAGCAGCAGATCCACAGCTATGGAGTAGCTTTAGGAAGAGATCCAACATCAAGTTTGAAAGACTTCAGTCTCTACATGATCCTGACAGAAATCTTCATCTTCCTTATTCCCTTAGATCCTACATGCAGGAATGATCAACAGCAGGGAGGCAAGCAAGCAGTGAGGTAAGGGCAAGATGGTCTCTACTAACACTATTTCAGATGTTCAGTTTTCACAATTATACCAAAAATTAAGGAAGAAAAACTTGCAGGAAGATGGGTTCACTTTAAATGATGAAGCACAAGCCCAGAAGAGTAACTAATGCTTCACACAAACAAATGAAGCAGACACAATAGTAACAAGATGAAATTCTGTCAGAAGGAAGAAGAAAGAAAAGCAGATTGCTTGGTGTTTCAGGCTTTATCTTACTTTCTCCAAACTGCCTGTTAAAAATTACTAATTGCTAAACTTTGATTTTTTTCCGGCAGCATGTGAAAGAAACTGGGATAAGAACAGAGGGAGGTTGCCAACTCCACAGTTAGAAACTTTCCACAGGCTTTTTTTTTAGAAGAAATGGAGTTTCGTTTCAAAATATTTTTCTAGCCTCTTCTACTGTGAAGACTGCAGCGCAATAATTTACAGAATGGATGCTATCTCTATAGATAAACAAAACCATCATTCACAAGAGATTTGACCTTAACCTTCCATCCTAAAATAGTATGGACAATTACACAGCAGCAGAAGCCCACATCCTTAAAATATCTTTGACTGAATTATGGAACTAAGTGCTAGTCTTGGCTTCTCAAGTTTGCTACACACTGCAACTAACTAAAAGAATAAAATATACAACTAAAACAAACAGCTATGTTTGTCAGAAAATAAATTCCAGCAACTAAATGGTAAAGCAGAAGTATGCACTGTTGAACTCATTGCTCTTGTTAAAAAGAAGAGCTCGAAAAAATGCACAAACTGAACTTATCATTACATCAACTTGAGCAATAAACTAAAAGCTTCCAGGAAGTTTATCATCCTGTTTGCTGACTACAATTTGGTTTGGTTTGTTTTGATGCCATGTTCCTGTTCCTTTCACTCATGTCCTCCAAATCAGGCAAAAGCACTGGGACCTCACTGCCTATACTCCAAACACTTACTCAGCCCATATACTTTGTGTTACAGGGCAGAAAGAGCTTCCCATATTCCCTCAAACCTGAAGGAAAGAGCAAAACTGTGGCTCATTTAGCTAGAGAGGGGTAACAAAAACATATGTCAAAAAGTATCCTAAACATACTGGGCATTTACTGACCAAAGCCAGTGCAAACATTTAGGTAACAGGATGTTAGCCTGATACACTTTCATTTAAAGAGAAAATCACTGTGGGTCCAACAAACAAAAAGATTTTATGTTTATAAGAAGACCACCATTTCTCAGATGTTATGATATATTTTAATCCTATTTTTAGCATCATTTTGATGGAATTTCCTCTCCATTAATTCTCTATTTCACCAGAATTGCCAGCAACAAATGTGCAGAACAGCACAAATCCAAAATACAGTGTCAACACTAATACTGTCACTGTCATTTCTGTGACAAGAATAACTCACTGATGACTAACATGGGATACTGCTCACTACATATCATGTGGTAGTACATTACATGGTATTTTCCTATCATTTAAGTGTTGCTTTTAAAAATCTGTTCTAAGTCTGGAATAGTGGGGTTATATCTATCACACAAAACTACAGAAAAACTTAAATCTTACCCATGATTTGAGAAGCCCTCTCTCGATGACCCGTTCAAAGTGGCAACTTTTGAAATACAATAGTCATCAAAGAAAACTGTGCTCCATTTTGTAATAGATATATCAGCTGAACAACATGAGTTCAAACATCAGCATGAGAGAAAAACTAATTTGGAATTAGGGAACATTTCCTTTCCTCCTTTGCAGTCTCTCTCATTATCCACAAAGCACAGTAAGCACACATCACATTTTACTCTCTGTGTAATGAAACTCAGCATCCAGGACTAATATGAGTGAACACAATGCATGTTTGATAACATGCAAATATTGCACACTATCCTTCTGATCCCTGAGTGGACAGGTATCCATATAAAACAGATATACAACATCCATTGCAACAGAAAAGCCTTCTAGAGATGCCTTCATTCAGTGCTGATGACAATATGACAAGGCCTTACTGCACAGAACTGTCCCACCTGAGGGTGGAAACTTCCAGATGCAAAAAGTTCCAAGGAGGAACACAGAACCCCTAAAGCACCACAAAGCTTGTCTCATTTTCCAAAGGGATGGCTGACATCCAGATATTGTTTTTCAACTATCCTTTCAGACAGCAAGGACACTTCTTTTACACTGTCATTCAAAGAAATAAACCAAAGGAAAAGAGCACAATTTCCTGTCTATTTTTAAAAATCAGAGTTCACCTAAGGAACAAAGGTGGGTGGAGGCCCCAGCACTACTGTGTCCTTCTGGACAAGAGTAAGTGTGCGGAAGTAGGCAAGATTTAGAGCAACCAGATCATGCTCAAATAAATAAGCTTGACAGAAAGAAGGAAAAAAAAAGTCTCCATTGCAGAAAAAGTGGCCAAACAGAAGCCAAATTCCCAGTGAAGACAGATCTGCATGAAAAGGATCAGATCAGCAGCAAGATCAGACTGAGAAGTCAACTAGAAATACGCACCCTGTCTGTCACATAGCCTGTACATAAGTGGGTAACAGTGAATGGCATGGCTTTATACAAATACCTACCTATGCAACAAATTATGTTCAAAGAAGCAGGACTAAGTCACTCTCTAAATACTCCACAATAATCTGTATTTTTATTTTCTCCTCCCAAACGGGACATCACTTTGAAAACATTTCATAATGTGCTCCCTTTCAGCAAATGGGGAAGTAGATTACACTTCACAGTGGCTCTTCTTGTCAAATTTCTTCTGCACATGAAAAATTCTCTCAGCAAAATTCTGGATTACAGCATACAATGAAACCAGAAGGGTTTCTGAATGTACCTTGCACAAGTCTCAATGAAATGCAGTCTGGGCAGTTATCCCAAAAGCTACTTGACATTCTCCATTTAAGCAGCCTGCAAAGATCTGGAAATTTCTCAAACTGAGGAACAAGAAAAGTTGTCAATAGACATGAACCTCCTGCTCCTACACAATCAGATTCTGACATGGTCACCCCAGATTATCGTATCAGGGAATTATATGAGAACAAATAATAAACCTCTCTCCTTCCTGAAGTGTTCAGCATTTATTGGAACTGAATGTGTGCTTCCCTTCCCCTCAAAGCAAAGGAGGAAAAAAAAAAGACCTGACTGCTTAACACATTTACCCTATTCCGTTCATTTCCTCATTAATGTAGGAACTGAGGCAAAGTTTTGCTCTTATGTCTGAAAGAGTAAGAATTCCATGATCTAGATCTAACTCTTAAAGTTCACATTTTGTGGCCCACAGCCTCCTTTTTAGGAACAAACCAGACTACTCTTTTCCCATGGGATCACACAATATAGTAGAAACAGGCAGATTTGGCCACCTAAGGCCCAAAACCTTGGTGAGGAAGCCACTGCCTAGGGCTGCTCCTAGTAATTCATAGACTGTGAGCTTGCTGAAATATGGGCTATTTAAAACTTTCTTAGATTAGGCAGCAGAATTTTGTAATTCTGATAAATTAATGGAGTCTGAATGAGCTTGACCCACAGTACTGAACCAGTGGGTTCAATGTTCACGTGAAAGGTCCTGTGATTTCCAGAAGGAAACTTCCCAGCAGTTCTTTCAGGCCATTCAGTCTCAAAATTTCCAATGCTGTAAGATCTGCCCAAAGGCCTGATGTGTCTAGTTTTGAGATTCCTGAGCACTAGAGACAAGCCAAGTAGACACAATCCTTCCAGCTCCTATGTTTAGACTATGTATGCGCTTTTCAATCCCCATGAACGCCAGTGGATTAATTTCTGACCACAGGAAAACATCCGCAGCTTTACTGTTTGTGTCTGTTTGGAGCGAGAGCTGCAACAGCTTTGACAGGCAGGAGGACCTACATGTCTGCCTTTGCCTTATTTCCACGAAGCAAGTCTTGCTCTCAGAAAGGAACTGCATGCCTGGTCTCTGATTTTGGCAATAAAATGACTTTGCAAACTGATAACGGTCTTTTCAATGTTTATCCTGCAACAAACTTTGTTTATTGACCACTTTATGAATAAATCAGATCAGATTCTGCTAAAGCTGACTTTTCACTGTGTATATGCAAGCAGGATTTCCACTGCAAAGTGCTTTGTTAGCAGTCTTCACACTCACAGGAGCTGATAAAGAGTTAAATACGTTGATTGATATCAGATCCACTACCATGGTAAATAGAATCAACACTCTAAATATAGAATAACAATGGGATTTCTAGCAATTTAAAAGAGACCTGGAACATCCAAGAAAGACAAACACCTGGGTAACAACAACAAAGACTTCTGAAGCCCAGAGCAGACTTCCTACCTAGTCAGATATTTAAGTCTAAGAAATAATAATCATTTTTTGCAACATTTGTAAGGTAGAATATTTTCTCACTGGCTAAATCTAAATCTAACCTATATGGAGGCTAGATTGTCAGATTATACAGATTACAAATGCACTGTTTCAAATGAGGCCCTACAGGTAAAACTAGTCAGGCTATGATTTAACTGATGCATAATTAGGAGGGTATTTTGTTCCGGGTTTTTGATTTTCTAGTACTGTTACCATTGGATGTAACAGGTTTGTTCCCTTGTTTGGTCTTCCTAACAAAGTACATATTCCATCTGCATGGTCTAGTCCTACTGCTGTAGACCTCATGCTAACAGATGAACCTCAGGTGAAAATTACTTAATTCAGCCATATACTTTAATAAATGCCATGTTAGCCATTTAAAGTATGTTATCTGTAAGATGTTACACCAGACTATTGTAAACAAAATGTGAAGTAAAATGTCAGTGCTAGATTTTGTCAGAATATTGACACTCTGTCATAAATGAACTGAACAGCAATGCTTTTTTGGAATTTGGTTGAGATGGTTACGATAATTTTGTAACACATTTTAAAGTTCCCATACCTGATTCCAAGGACCTGACTAGGTTCTTACTGGGTTTGAACCTCATGATCAAGCTACTTTGCTAATTTGGTATACTGGTCATTCACTTCTAGAGAGGATAGATACTCTTACTGAAATATATTCTTCAAACATGAACTGCCAGCCAAGCTTGCAAGACAAAATCACCATTTTACTCCTTTTCCTTTTCCACAGCACTGTATGCTAAAGATATCAGACTTGAGTCTCAAAAAGCTCATAAAAGTGCTGGTTAATTAGATATTTGGGATGCACAAAGAACTGACTTTTCCATATAATTTAATGTAGTATTTTGGAAATAGAGTAATCCTCAATAGAGTATATTAATCTAACATTAATCTAACTAGCAATCTGTGGCAGGTTCCCACTTTTTTTCCTCCATCACAACACATTAAACTGTGTGAAGTTTCAAGGTCAACATTTCCTTCTATGCTCTATAAAAACAAAACCCTGACAAACATTTCACTCAATTTCACTCACAGGGTTAAAAAAAAAAAAAAAGAAAAGAGCTGGAGAAAGCAGCCAGAACAATAAGGATGTGCTGATGCAAGCAGGAACTCAACCCTTTTTTTTCCACATTAGAAGACCAAGAACACTGCTCTCAAAGAGGCATTAGGTCAGAGACCTCAAAAGCAAGAGGCTGGTAGCTAACACTCCTGGCTGAAACAATGTCAAGGACATACGAGAGCACACCCAACACTTGTGATGCAGTGTCAGGGAATCAGTATTTCTATCCCCTTTCATGCATTAGTCAATTACGTTTGCAGTTTGAAAACAATGCAGAGTTCTGGATTAAATTTTAAAGATTATTCAGGTTACATCTTAGAAGTAAAATACCAAGTCATGGGAAAAAAAGAAAAAAAAAAGCAATTCTTAAATCATTTAAAACTTACAAGCTTTTAGAAGCATGTGCAAAGCCCCAGAGGGCTAAACCAGATGGTTCTTTTCCTGGTTTCTACTCACTTGTCCTTTTTTTTGGTTGTTTGCGGGGGGAGGTTTTTGCTTGTTTTGGGGTTTGGTTTTTTAAGGTTTATTGGCAATACAAGTGCAAAACCCATTAGCTTCTGAATAACTGGAGACCAATAATTATGCCTCTCATCCAGGCCTATGGAAGCACATTAATAACAACACAATGAGCTTCCACAACTTATTTGCAACATTCAGTAACTTTTTCTACACGTGTAGCTCTAGAAGCTAGAAGTGAAAAAGGGGGTGCTGCAACACATTTGCAGAAAAGGCACGACTATAGATGTAAAATCTACTGGCTTTCTTTGCAAAGAACAGTGAGTTCTGCAAAGACACAATTAAAAGGCTTAATTTTCCATGAAGGACAATCAAAACTGAGAGGACTGAAGCCACAAAATCATTCAATCCACTTATGTGAATTTATGTTCATCTGGAATACTTATTAAGGCCCATATTCCTCTAACAGACCCACGTAAATGTAAATATACTCTGGTATGAAGCCCTTAGTGCCTAATAATTCCAGCTTGTGCAGAACACAGACACAGATCTGCAGCAAAATAAATTGGAAGCATCACAGGTATTTGCCTCTCTGCAGAATTTTAATATGGCTTCATGAAATCAGACAGAAAAGGCCTTGATGATGTAACAGATTGTTAAACCTCAGTGCAATGGCCACCTTGGACATTTCTACTCCCTAGGCTCCACATGGCCCTCTGCAAGTAATAATCTTATAAATTCATATTAAGAAAAAAAAAGCCAAAACATAACAAACAAGCAAAAAAAATCTTAGTGCACAGGCAGTGATTGTACAAGAAGCATTTCCTGATGTTCTTACAGGAAATAAGGCACATTGCTGTCTCGGCTACCTTCCGCCTCAAGTGTGGAACACATTCCTTTGATTTTGCCATTCCTTAACAAAAGCAAAGCAAAAAGAATATTTAAACAAAAGAATCAAAATAAACAAACAAACAAAAAAACCCCAAACCAAAAACATAGCCATCCTGAAAAAGAAATTCAACTGCTCATGGCTTTCACCTCCTGCAGAAAAGATGAAAAAGCAAAACCCGTGTGACAACTGTCAGTCGTATCTCTTAGTATGTAAATGGGAAAAAGTCATCATAATGCCCACAATGTGGGAATTTACTTGGGGCTAGAAACCTGACAGCACTCTTACTGTCCAGGATGAATAATTTTTAGCAAACAGTTTTAAAACTGATGCACAGTTGAATTTCCATCAGTGTCCAAGTTTTCAGAAGGATACAACTTGGAAACTTTTCTACACTTATGTTTCAGTGTGCCTGCATTAGGTATAGGAAAAAGCCGATTTTGGAAATCCATTAATTCTTGCATCAGAATTAAGTTAATTATATGCATTTTCTTTTATAAAATTTGCAGCAAGTCTGAACTGCAGAACTTGCTAGTCTAGTTCTTACCAGTTGCAATTTTTTTCCTTTAAACTGCATGAAATTCACTAAAGATAAAGTATCACACATTTCTGATAGATACTTCTGTGAGGTTTTGAAGTGGATTTTACATGAATTTTTTTGCTTTAGAAAATAAGAGATCATTAAGCAAGGTTTTGAGAAATGGCAATTCTTATGTCATTAACTTTCTTTAATAACTACTAAGAATTTACAAAAAAAACCCACGACAATCATGAACCTTTATCATAGTACCAAGTAACTGCTTCCACAGAACTGTGGGAGCACTGGCTAGAATGGTGAGCCATTCCTAAATTTACACATCACAGTCCTAGAGACACCAGACCACTGTGGGTTACATTTTACATGAGAGTATAGCAGAAAGAGATGCTCTGTAAATCCAAAAAGAAAATAACCATGGTAATAATTTTCTCCCATTTACAACACAGACTCCTAGAATCATAAAGTTTGGAAAAGAACTCCCAGGTCATCAAGTCCAACCTTTGAACAAACACCAGCATGTCAACTAAACCACAGCACTAAGTGCCACATGCAGTTGTTTCCTTAACCCTTCCAGGAATGGTGACTCCACCATTTACCTGAGCAACCTATTTCAATGCTTAACCACCTCTTCAGTGAAGAAATTCTTCCTGAAAAAGCATATTTAATGTAACAAGTAACTTCCTTCTGTTTTTCTCCATCCATTCCTAGTCTCAAGAATCAAGGACCAAAAAGGCTGTGAAATACAACTTTTTGGTGATGACAACTGTGAGAAGGCGTTTTAAAACGACTGCTGAATCTTACCTCTTTCTAAGAACAATTCACTCAAAGTCCCCAGGAAAAATATCATCTATTGCAATAGAAAATGAAATTGAGATGTGAAGGTTTTCTTCAAGACAGTTAAAAATCCAAACCAAAACATCTATTAACCCTGCAAACAACACCCCAGGTAAGAACATACAGGAAAGAGCTGCCTTTGCAGTGGGAAGATTCACTATTTGCCTTCTGCACACGATAGAGAAATTCAATGCCCAGAGAGAAAAGTGCAGTTTAGGCTTGAAATCACCACTCACAGCAGCTCTATGACCACATCCAGAGAGTCAGGCATCGGTTCAGACTCACAATTTATATAAAAATCAGGAGAACTCTATAGTGGATCATTATTGCCTATATTTTTTTTTATTTCACTTTCAAAACATCAGTATGAATGACATGAGATTTCTTCAAAAGTAAGAACTTGCTTTTTATGACCTTCTTAACCAGTACAGAGCTGTACTTCTCAAAGCAATGTTGAACGATGACTACAATCCTCATCTATCCTATAAAGGGCCAGTATTTGAGAATTCTGTCAATCTGCTTCACAGAAGATTTCTGATCTGCATACACCAATCCCTTCAAGGGATGATCTCTTCCACAGATTCCTTATCACAGACAATCTCTCAAGCCTGAAGCTGTGTGTTTTCTCAAGAGTAGCACAGCCAGTGTCTATCTTTGACTTCTTACACCATTTATTAACATCTTATCAAGTACTAATAGTTCCTACTTCCTTCAGATAACAATATGATCTCTTGCTAGATGGTATTATCTCAAAAAGATTCCTTTACAGGAGTCACTGGTTGACACAGGAAGACAGCGCTGCCAAGAGATACATAAATATATATATATTTTTATTTTTTTTAAGAGGGATTGGTATAGCAAATGAAGGACTTGAAGGTATATTACTGTTGCTTGCTTATAACATCAGTAAGGGAATTGCCATTACTTTCCTTACAAAACTGTCATTCTTATGCTCCCTTGCAAGCTAAAGAAGAAAAACCATTATAAATTATTACCATCTCAAAATCAAGAGAATTTGTAGCAGATTTGTTCAGAGAATTGTTATGAATATCTATTATGTAAATACCTTATTTCCTAACGTCACCATTATCTGTAATATCTATCATTAATTGTTAATTAGTAAGCACATAGAAACCAGAAACTTCAGAGTTAGGAATGTATAGCATGTTCCTAGAAACAGGTCCTATCAGTAAGGAAATCACTCAATTTAATGAATTATGTGGAAGAATTTACCCAGTGAACAATATATTTAAGAGTACTTTTATTCAAAAAGACTAAGAGAAATTACAGAAAAATTAAGAGAGGAAATATATACTTACAAATGATAATAATCTGCCTATGGACCAAATTTCAAAGACATTAAGTTTAAGCATAAATTTGGACTTCCTTCATTTACTGTAGCATGAACTGTATCCCAGCCCTCTAAGGTTTGGTGCTTGCAAAAAGGATGATGATCAGGAACAGACAGCACTCCTCATTACCTGTGCAGCACAGGAGCTCTGTGCTGGAGATGTTTATTAACAGCTTTCTTTGGGTAAGACACATCTGAAAGTCTGTCTGTTAGCAATGCCTGACACATATGGGTCTTATCTCTAATTATGTCTAAAAATGTTGCATCAGAATTTGTCTTTTACTTTACATTTGTAACAGTCAAATCGCACAGAAATGAAACAAAGATAATAAATAATTCTTCAAGCACGATGAAGCAATGGAAGAAAAATCCCCAAACAACTCTGGGTACACAGAACCCAATTTTTTGAAAATGCAAAAAACGGTGAAATTCTGTAACTGCCATTGGATTTTGAGGGAATAAAAAATTCAGGTAATTTTACTATCACATTGAGCTTTGTAAATTAATGTATGTAGTTCCAAAAATCTTTGACCTTCAATTCAAAAGTCATGGCATGTGAGGTGTAACACATTACATTTCAAACACATTAATATTTTTGAGACATCTTTAATACATCACATCTGGGGAAAAAAACCAACCAACCTAAAAAAAAAAACCCTCCTAAACTCCAGTTCATATCCTAAATTTTAAGGGAGAGCATGGAGAGCCACTACAGCCCAAATTGTATCAGAAAGGAAAATGCCAGAGCATAATTATTTTTAATTGGGTTCCACTAACAATGACAACACTTCTTACCACTTGAAAAACCACAAAAATAATACTCTAATCTTCATCATTCAGAGCACTGTCATAAGCACTGCTTTGTTTTCAAACACTTTTTGGGGTCCTTTTTCCTAAGTATCTTTTCTATTGGTTGCAAATAATTTAAATACCACCTCTCAATTGTGCTTTAGTACCGTTGAGTATATTCAAGGACTAAACAAAACAGCTACACAAATATTTTAATTATGAAGACTTGTTTCCATTTGTAAGCATCACAAGAAACTGCAGACAGCTTAGTGCAACAGAGGGGAAGAAGAATGTCCTCAGACAGCAATAACAAACAAACACCCTTTTATTCTGGTCAGACCTAGTAACGATTGGGCACGACAGTACTTAGCTCATCCTATGAATTTAGATCACTAAGATCTTTTCTTCTAATTCATCATCATATTTAATTCCTTAAAATACTGATTTTTTTCTCATGCACTGAACCCATAACTGTATCACCCCCTGAATATTTCTGACTGCAGTTTGGGAGAAGTTTTGGGACCCTTTACCTACCAGTCAGTGGGATGTCCATGTTCAGAAGACAAAAATTAATCTATTGTGGCTTTAATTTCATTTTACAAAACAACAGAGACATAAATTAACCCAACATTTGACTGTATACATCAGAGTGATCATGCAAAACAAGTCACAATACTAGAGAAAAACTGCATTTCAAAAGTGACTGTTACTCAGGCATCTAAGTAAAGTAGAGAAAAAATCTGCTCACTTTCCTACCCCTACAAAACCTATCCAAACCCAGCAAGGCAATGACAGTTTATTATTTGCTCCACATAGATAAAGAACTAGTAAGAAAATTCATTTTCTAAGTCATACAGACTACTTTCATCTTTAGAGCATTAATAACTAGTAAGTGGGAAGGCTTTTTGTAATATTTTCAACTACCCACAGATCTCTTTCCTTACTGGAAACAGTTGTCTTCCAATTAAGTTTTTAGTAATTAACATAATTTGCAGTGGGGGAAAACAGCCAGCCCACAAATTAAAAAATTTCACCGTTCTAATTAGAGATGGACACAAAAATGTTACATGTGAAAACAGGTATGGATAGTTTTCAAGGTTAAAAAAACCTTGACAAAAAGCTGATTACAGTCATGCTGATCATTACAGCTTTATTCTAAACTCTCCATAGTTTTTTCTTTACAGAAACAACAGCGACCCAGCCCATACTTCAAACTGAAATCACATTAATTAGCTAGGCAGCAAAGTTTCAAAGCATACCAAATGCTTACTAGAGCCCACTCTGCTATTGTGTTTAACTTTGAAAACAAGTCATGATGAGGGAAATCTACATGATAAGCATCCTTCAGCTACAGCGACAAGGTTTTAATCTGCCTAGAAATTGGCAACCGCTGGCTGTGTTTTCTATACTTTATGTTATGTTTCTCTGCTCGCTGGAACGAATTGGCTGCTATGAATGAAAAGAAACTTTGCATCTAATCAGTGGCATGAATTTAGACTGAAAGCTGCTGTGCAGGACTTCTATGAAGAGTCTGGGCCCTCTGCCATCCTTGTGCTTGTGAATGAAACGGCGTGAGCCACATGCCCTCCTCCTCCTCCCCCCAGCTGGGGCCTTCGCCCTTCCTTTGCTGGGGGACTGGGGGACCAACCCTTCACTGGTGAAACGACCATGACCCAGAAAGGCTTTCAGTGCCATCAATGCACTGCTTGAGAGATCTCAGCTGCGCTTTCCATCCTGCTGCTTTCACTCCTGGTTTCTAAATCAACTCATGAACCAATGGTGAGGGAGCCCCCCGTGCTCATTCCCTTGATAAATGGGCCCCTAAACTGATCTCTGACCTCCCTGCATAGTTTCCCGAAGTTACTGCTGACCCCAGAGACTCTGCAGCCCACTGTCCTTAAAGGTTTGATTTTGGGTTTGTGTCAGGACATACTGGTCAAGAAGAAAAAACAAACCCACGACTTTATTACCATACAATTACTCTAACAGCAAAATCCCATACAATTAGTCTAGCAGCAAAATCCCTATTCTTCTATTCACTCATAAGGACTACCATATGCTTTTGATTAAAGTACTACAGCCAGTGAGTTTTCAGGGCATGCAAAACAATACAAAATCCATTTAGGTTAATAAAATTTCACATTTTCTTCAAAATTAGTAATAGATGTCCTACTTGACAAAAAAGTTCATAGCACACTCAGTTTTAAATGTTAAATAATGCTGAATATGGAAAAAGAACTAGCTGCTATTAAGTAATTCATTTAATTAACTTCAGAGCTGAGTCAGACTTGGAATACATTCTATTAAAATTTTCAAAAAACAATTGCAATGTCTGCTTCAGATGTGTATTTGTTTAGTTCTCTTCTACAGTCTTTAATTATATTCAAATAGTGTTTAGATTGACTTCAATAATGCACCTCTTGAAACAGTTTTAAATATGTATTTTAAAAAGTAGATTTGAAAAACAACATCTTTTTCTGTGAAAAACTATATTAATGGTTTTCTTCCATTTAAAACAGTAATATACCAAGCTGCCTAGCATATAATTCAAGCTTATCACTTCAGTTTTCAGAAACTTCTCTATATAATATCCAAGTTTTCCCATTCTAGAACTGTTCTTTTTATATGTCTACCCAATGAATTTATCCAGGTATGTTTCCATTCAAACCATAAATATTATTAAACCGCTGCAGTTTTACATTTTTCATCAATGAACATTTCTCTTTTGCTAAATTACTTTTAAAAGCATCCCATTTTACTAAAAAATATACTGTAGTGCATCTCAAGTAACCTACAGCTACATGAAGACATCAACAGATCAATCCCAAACTGTGAAGGAAGCTTCTGACATTGAGTAGGCAGAAGGTTACTGATCTCTGCTCCATACCAGGAAGCTTTCCCAAGCATGGGAGCTGCAGGACTCTGGAAGCAGCTTCCCTCATCACCTCTCTCCATCCAACACACATGGAATCTCTTTGTCCCACAGTCAAAGGTGCATTACACAGCAAAACTACAGATGAAGTGTGAAGTGCTTTGCCAAAGGCTGAGAAAGAGGATACACTGTAAAAGCAATGGACTTCTAGTGTGATCACTCCCATTCCACATCACATGGCAGGTCCTCGATAAAACATATTCCCTGGCTGTTGCAAAAAATGGGGTTGGTCAAGCAGAGACAAGCATGGCAGGAAGCAGAGTAAGGATTAGCATATTGGTGAACTGAAAGAACAGAGACTGGCCATGCTGTCCCTGATCTCACAACACTCTTGCCCAAATTACATCTACAACACTGAGTAGAAACTCTACAGTGAAAAAAGCTGTACATTTGATGACAGTGAAATCACCAGGAGTAACAGAGTTAGCAGAAGTTCAGCAGATCCCAGTCCCTGGCACTGCAACGAAGACTAATCTTTCCCTGCTCTTCTCTGTCCAACAGAACTGCATTAACATGAGCAGTGTAGTACAACTCCAGTAATTGTGTTTAAGCTGAAAAACATACATTCTGACATGTAAATTGATACTCAACCTCTGCATAAGTCATTAGCCTTTACATTCAAAGCAGAAGTCTACTGCTTCAGAAGACCAGCTGGTAATAGTAATAGATTAAGTAAACCTTGGAGTTTACCAGAGCAAGAAATTTCACTTTCCTAGCGTTTCATGACTATTTTAAAATAACTAGGAACAAACAAGAAAACTAGAAACCCAGAATTTCAGTCCAAGCTTTTTATGCAGAGTGCACTCAAGTGTTTTTATCCATTGATTTCTGCTTACAATACATTGGCTTTTGTTGCCTGTTCTCCCTTGCTCGCCATTTCCACTGCTATCATCCACTCCCAGCTCATAATTCTGTTGATTTATGCTATTATACCCTTTTCCCCTCAGCCTGCATTTATGAACACGTGGGAAAAGAGTCAAGTTCTTTCCCAATCCAGCTTCAAGGTTTGGTACTGAAAGGGTGCAGGCTATCAGAGATGCAACTGCTTGGAAAATCCTGCTCCCGCCAGCGGCTCTGGACTGGAACAGGCTCAGCGGCTGCAGAAAGGTGGCAGATGAAGAGTGAAATCAGTGCAGCGGTGTGCAGGGTGCCAAGAACACTGAGTGCAAACAGATTCTGTGGGCAGTGATGGTGGAGGCTTCTAATTAGCCTCCACTGAGAGCTTCCGAGCTTTTCACTTGGTTGAGCCGACTGCATTCGCACACAAGAGTAAAAGCCTGTTCTCTGCATTAGGAAAATAACCCCACTGCATCCTCCACTTTGCCTCCCCCTCATTTTAATGAAATTCTACTAAATATGAAGGTGTCATCCTCCTGGCCAAACACACAGAAAACTGTTCTTGCATCTTATCTGTGTATTAAAAGCAAGTGTACTGTGCTTTACTGACTTGGCTATAAAACAGTAAAGATAAGCATTTCATTTGTGCTAAGTGCTTAAATACAGGTGGAACAATGTTACCACTCAGTGTGCTGCACAAAATCAGCATTATCATATTTATTCAATATTATAAAATTATTAAAATATAGAACTTTAAAAATAACTTTTCACCTTAAAAATTTTAATTGTATCATGAGATCAAATGAGTGGGATTGTTATAAATTAAATCAATAAAGCACTATCTAGGGCACTCCTCACTAACACCGAGTATATGCATATCTCTGAAAGGCACCAGTTTTTATTTAAAATATTGTTAACACCTGAAGCACTGTTTTTTCTCTTATCACATTGCTGTGTTTTCCCTGCAACACCTTAAAATTAACCAGCCCTCTCCTTCATCTGTTTCAAAAAACAAAGATCTTCTCCAGGTTCTCAAAGCCTGCTTCTCTCCCCCCACCACCAGTACTCCTGGCTAGTTTCTCATACCAGTGAGCCTGTTCAACTGAATATTGGACCATCCTTTTAAATCATGTTTTCTTGCACTATGGCAGGCCAATCTATGTTAAAAAGAACTAGTCAGAGGTTCAGACATGTCACTAGGAGACAATTAAATTTACCCTTCATGCTATTTCCCTAACCAAATCCAGGAGACCCATAGAAAGCCTCTAACATCCATAGGTAAACATTCAAACTTTGTTACTCAGAATTTTTAAAATGCTTGGGCCAAGAAAATAAAATTCCAGACACTCAAGTCTCCTATTTTGCAATTTGTTATTGGCAGGGCTAGCAGTTTCTGCAGCCTTCCTCAGTCTCTGCTCCCTCTCATCTTTCATAGAGCATCGACTCCAGATGCCAGTTGTGACAATACCCACCCCACTGCAAGTGGAACCTCTGACAGGAACAGTATGGATTGAGTTTCAGTTGCTCCAAATAATGGAAGTCTGAATGCACCATAAACAACAGGCAAATCTCAGAATAACTGGCATTTTGAGAACACTTATCCAGAACTATTATCAGAATACACAATCTACAATACACACATTAAGAATCTTCTTAGCTAATGTAAATTTGGACATTCAAAGTAAATATTTATTTAAACTAAGACAAAGCACTTCCATTATGACACTAGAGTTCCAGGACAATGTTAACTTCTTTTTGCTTTTTTGAGCATGTACAGTAGCTCCAGTAAAAGCCTTTACAACCACAAACATTAAGTATACTTCTGGAAACAAGTATTTTATTCATGGTCACTTAATGAATTCATTTTTTGGTTACCGAAGAGAGGTGAAAAAAGCTGTCATCTTTTATTCATACTAGAGGCAGGCAGAAAAGACTGAAAGTAAAAAAGCTGAATATGAATAAAGGAATTCTTCATAGCATAGGAACAATTTTCAATAGAAATCTAAAGCTGAAAACTTATAGATAAATCTGATGGAAATCTTCTGAAGTAACAGGAAATCAGGGAAGAATGCCAGGAGGCCTACATGGATGAACAAGGAGCCCCTGGACAAAATTAAACACAAGCAGGTAGCTTAAAGAGGATGGAAGCAGGGAAAGGTAGCCCAAGAAGAATACAGAAAAATTGTCCAAACAGGGAGATGGTTAGTAAAGTTAAAGCAGTGGCACAAGTAAATCTGTCCAAGGACATCAAGGATAAAAAAATGAGCTTCCTTAGGTGCATTAGCAACAGACGAGCAGGGTCCACTCAGGAAGGATACTGGTAACCTGGTTACCAGACATGGAGAAGACTGAGGCACTCAATGCCACTTTTTGCCTCTGTCTTCACCACCAAGTATCCCAGCCACATTAACCAAGCTGCAACAGGTGAAAGCAGGAACTGGGAGGGGAAAGAACTACTCACTGTAGAGGACTGGGTTTGAGAAGATCTAACAAACTTAGCACTGGAACAGGTTGCCCAGAGAGGTTGTGGACCTCCACATATCAGGAAGTGTTCAAGACCAGGCTGGATGGGACTTTGAGCAACCTCATCTAGTGGAAAGTTCCTTGCCCATTGCAGGGGGCTTGGAGATAAATGATTTTTATGACTCCTTCCAATCCAAACTATTCTGTGATAACACCAGTAAAGAAACAAAGGACAAATCTATTGGTCACCTCTTAGGAAAGGAATTTAACTTAACTCAGTAACTGAGTGAAAAAGGAGAGACACAAAGCCTCCTACCCAAGGTGCTCTTAATTTGTCTTCACCCATTCACTACCTAGGATAAACAACTCCTGAAACAAGCATCTCTAGTAAATCCCTTGGGTTAGGACAGCCCCCCAACCACATATGCTTACAGATATATTGCACAGACATAATAATTTTATTACTCATATTTAGCACAGCTTTATTTGCCTCTAAAACAAACCTGAAAAGAAAATTGGTGGCATCAGCACCCTATTCCCTACCTCACCCTAAAATTTAACGAAAGTTTGTTTCCCAAAATTTCCAGTTAGTGGAAATGCATAAGTATGAGCATACAAATTTAGAAGTCTGCTGTGTTAAAGTTTGCTTACAGAAAATTGAAGACAATCTAAATGTATTTTCATTCTTCAGCTATCAAAGTACTTATCACTGAAGATGTTCTCGCTCATTAAGGGAAAAATCAGACACAGACTTCTTAATTAAAAAAATCAAAGCCTCTGTTGGGCAGGAGCAGCAGTATCTAATTCCCCAAGGCCAGGTGGCAAAGTCCTGAATAGTAGTTATTAAAAGAGCAGTAAAAAAGTGTAAGATTATTAAGTCAAAGTAGATGCAGAGGCTGAGACAAAGTGCCTTGCCTAAGTCCTTTTCGCACGTGAATAGGTGGGGGTAGCAGAGTGCTGGCAGCTGAGCTGCCTTCACTCTGCACCAGAAGCACTGGAGATCTGAGGAGAATCTGAAATTTAACCAGCAACAGCCTGGTTCCTCAGGTCTTTGTCTTAGCCTGGGCACAGAATCAGGCTACATCATAATTTATGTTAACCATATTCACATCTTAGGTCTGGTCATGACTCATCATGGCTTTAAAATCCATGTAATATTTGGGGTATGCATGTAAATCAGAATTAAAGACACACCAGGAACAGTGGGCTAGATACATCTGTATATGACAATCTGCTGAAGTAGAAACTAATTTATAAAGTGATGTGACAAGTCTTTACATAGCAAGTCAATATTTGATAGTACCTGTGGTAGCCACTTTTCCTAACTGCAAAAATTTGTAGTGCCCTAAAATATTGGGGTTTATTGCAGTAGCAGAGGCTTTTTAAAGGTCAAAAACATTATTTGAAGAGGCTTCATTTTCTCTCAAAACCTTAGAAATGGAATTTGGTTGCATGTGGCAAATCTGCAGTTCATGTACATTTTTCATTTACCAGAAAAAAAGCCTCAAATCTTTCTTCCACTGTACACGAATTCACATCACAATAAGAATATTCAATATGCAAATATTTGCTTTCCATCTGTAGTGCACAGTAAAGCTACAGCTGCCCTATTGACAATGAATGTTGCACCTATCTCAAGTTCTGTTATCTATCACTAACCATCCACCATCTCCTGCAAGATAAAACCAAGTAAATAAATTTGCAGAAATGGAAGGATAAGGGGTCTGCAACCAGAATTGCTGGGATATACTGGTAAATTCTTTTTTGGAAGTCTGTGGCATAACTGTAGTAAATGTTTTATTTGTTACCACTAGTCAGAATATGAGAAACTTTTACTCTGTGAAATTAAAAGTTTAGATATAAATAGGAAAGTCAGAGCATTGTATTATCCCAGAGCTGTTTGGTGGCTGGAAAACAACAGGAAAACGACTGGAATAGCCATTACAGCCTTTACTGCCATGGTACATTAAGAAAGACAACAGCATACAAAGAACAAACATTTTAGATGCAAAATAACATTTTGCCAAAATCCTGTTTTACATCTAATAGTTCCTGCAGTCAAAAGCCAAATTGCACTTGGCAAGTAAATATGGGGAATTTTTCATTACAAAGATATGCAATATGCAAATACATAATGGTTGTCATGGTGGTCATATTTTAATATTTTATTTTTTCTTACTGTAATATCATTTGGTCCAAACATCATGCTTTTTTTATTAGCAAAAGCTGCAAGTGCAAAAATTGTTCCTTTCTGTGCTGGATGCTGCTGTAAGAGAGATGAAAACTAATTAATCCACTGTATTTCCAGTATGCATTTCTCACAGAATGCCCAAATAAACTTCATTTGATCCTTCATTTTTCATCATACAGCAATTGCCAGCACCACTTGCTCACACATACCATATAGTAATATACATAAAATCCATTTAAATGTCAGGACAACTGAGTATTTTATGTAATACTGCACTGATAACCATTTTAAAGTGGCATTCGTATACCAAATAAGTTTGACAGAGAAACAAGAGAAGCTTTGGAAGATAAAAGGCAATTCCTTTTAACCAATTCACCTGAAAATTTTGACTCAGACCCAAAAAAGTGTGTGAAGGAAACCCATTATCAAAAATATTTTTCAATGAAGAAGCATCCTGCAAATTAATTTGGAAAACCTATGTTTTACTGGAATGTTTATGTTGAAAAGTGCATATCAAAACAAATCAACGTTAAGAACTTAATGAGACTCAGTTGTAACTAGTCTTAATTGCTTAAAAATTGATAGTATAACAGATGATAAACTACTATAAATATAAAATACAATTTTGCTTTTTAAAAAAACATTTTTTTAACTTGGAAAAAGTTTCTTCACTTGGTCTACTGAATGAAATTATGAAGTAATTCTACCAGTAGTACAGCTCCTTTTCAACTTTTATCTTCATATATTCCAATTAAAATAATCTTTAGTCATGGCTGATGGTCATCTCCCACAACTCATGAGAATGTTCTAAAACACAAGTATGTGAAATTTAAAGACAAGCAATCTCTTTGGAACTTACAGGTTGAATATTGACTGAAAAGATTTTCACAGTACTTTTGAGGGGCCAGACAGAGTCTTTGTCTTTCCCCACCTGTGGAAAACCACAGCTTATATTGTAGCAGTATCAGCATAATTTACCCTCAGCTTCACATGAAAATTTCATCAGTGTATTTGCCAAGACACTGATTTACCAGCCTTCCCCAATTTTGTCCTGGCACAATAGACTAAAAATAAAGCATGATTCATTTTTTGCAGTTCAAGTCCTTACTATCATGAAAAGCTTCCAAGTCTACTATATTTGTATTCTCCACTGCTTTCCTATTGAGGCTATCAGTCAGGCCCAAGCTTTATTTCATCACCTATCTAAAACTATTTTAAACACAGCATGATATATCTGAGTGTTTATAAAGAGGCAACTTTAAGCTTTCCCTGCTGTCAATTTGCTATTTCCAAGTGCAAATACTGAAATGTAATTGAGACAGGTAGGACAGAGAGTAAATGCCTTAAAATATTTAAGAGTGAAGCACTGTTTTTCAAGAGAGATCACAGCATCTTCATACAGTAATGACAAGCAGTTCTCTGTGCAGTCACACTGGGACTGAAGATCTTCCTTGGTAAGGGTCAAAGACCTCTTCAATATCTGCAAGAAAACAGGAAACTTTCCTTCCCATTGTTTCTGTCTGGTCTGACTATTGTAACAGTTCAGTATAACTAAACATGGGAAAAAGTCCCTTTATTTCCTGTGAGGACAACCTCATAGCATATGGGAAGAAATTAACACACTCATACAGAATAAAACTGCCAACTTCCAGGCATTATTCTTAATAAACAGGATCTCATGTAGTGTCAAAGAGATAAATGAACCTTTAAGTAAATGAAGTTATTGCTATCTGCTCTTCACTCTTCTGCCCGTGCCCACATAAAGAATCCTTCCAGGTATATTACAAGATATTTAAATGTGGTCTACAACCAATTTATTTTGTAATTTCCATTCATTAATTCCAGTATTATTATTAATGGTGTTTATGTGTTCTGTGTAACTGAACTACAGAACCAACATCTTAATAGAAAATGAACCTTTCAACTTAGGGAAAACAACAGATACAATCCTTCTACTTGATACTTCTCCACTGTAACTCTAAGCCACAGCAAGATCTCAGCTCTGCCAAAAATATTTCTAACATTATGAAGCACTCTACAACTTATCACTTTTGAAATGTTCAATCACTCATACCATTCTGAAAACCTGGAGGTTTCTTTTACTGATAAAACAGATTAAAGACAACTTGCATGCTGTTCTCACCAATTAAAAAATTTTCAATTATCTCTTGATAACTATTGAAATTTCTTATTTTATCATAAAATAAAATTAGCAGACAATAATCAAATTCAAACATAATGGTATTTTCACACCTCAAGCTGACTGTATTTGAAGATGTCCAAGAAGCACTGCCCTTCTACCTTAGTGCTGCACACTCACAGCAAACATCCAATAACACAGTTCACTTCTGGGACTACGAGCAGCATCTAGTTTAACACTGCAAAAGCCAGTGATGCCTGCCCTATTAACACATATACTACAGTATGAGGAAATCCCATCACATACTTGCCATGTTTCAAAGGGGATTTTTGTGTGAGATTTCATTTTTAGAACTAATTTTAGTAATCCTTCCCTCTTCATTTTTTACCTTGTTAGTGTATTTTTCCTTAATATTTTCTCCTTCATATTTCCAGAACACAGAAATGTAATGTCATAGCTCTCATTTTTATTTCTGGTGCTGACAACTTTATCCTTCACTGAGACCCCCTTCTACATCTTTTTCTCCTTCACACAGCAAAACAGAATGGTGAGAAGCAAATGGTAGGTACAAGTCATACCTCAAGCATCTTGTCCAATCTCTAAAAATACCACTTTTGAGATTCAAAGTAAGAAAAGGAAAAAAGGTCCTAAGCAAGATTCTAAGTACTCATTGCAGAAGAAGGATAAACAGAATTCTAACATCTTTCAGTACAAGAAAAATCATAATACAGTACCTCAAACACCTATTATACACATCCGGAGATACTAATTTTTGCCCTCTGAAAACTGTAAGCAAAAGACTAAAAATGAAACCAGGTTGAAGATCAATGATACTGACACCAGAAGAAGTCATCACAAAGGAGTTTGTAAGATATTGAAAGTTATGAATGGGGTTTCATAAAAGTAATAATTAGACTTGAATTTCCAACAAGACAAATAGTGATGGAAGTACTTCACAAGATTTTAGACAGAGTATTTAAAATGAGCAAGAGAAATTATTTTGTGGGATACATATTCGGAAGATAGAGATGCCAAAAAAATACACAAATAGAAAAATAATCAAACTCAAAAATCACTTAGTTTGCAACCAGGTGCTACACCTACAATCTTCAGGAGAGACAACCCCTAATAGTGAAGCACAACCTCCCTAAGTAATGCTATTACCTACCATTATAAAAAAAACATTACTGTGTGTTGTAGTTTAGGAATGGTATTCCCTAGTTTAGTGCTCCCACTGAAACCACACATCCCTGATTCACTCAGCCCCTGCTTCTCCCTCCCCTTGTGGTGGGCTAGAGAAGAGAATTTGAAGCACAAAAGGTAAAGATCACAGGCTGAGATAAGAACAATTTACTGGAAACAGCAATGAGATAAGAAAACTAACAGTAACAGCAACATTACTAAAGGCAGAAGGCATGAAAAAATGGTGAATGGTTCAGATGGAAACAACAATACCTGACCACTGCCTCCAGCATGCTACCCTGACCAGAAGGGACCCCTTTCTTCCCAAAAGAGACTGCCACTTCCCCACTCCCACCAATGATGTGAGATAGTACAGACAGTATAGAATAATCTCCCTAGTCATGCTCCCTCCTTGTCTAGGGCGAAAACTAACCCTGCCCTGGCCAGAATCAGAACACTGGGATAGACCTTTTCTTAAATCTGTCACAGCAATTCACAGGTTCCTCCCAGCAAGTCTCATTTTAGGTCATTATCATATCCTGCAAGTTCATTTTTAAGTAGTGTTTTATCATACCTTTCATGAACAAAAATCAACAGACACTGGAAGGAAGGAAGCAGCTCTCATTATAAATGTAGGGTGGCCATTTTTACAAAGGCATTCAATCAATCAGGAGTTATTTATTGTCTTCCTGCTTCCTATGGCTTCTGCAAAATAGCTCTCCCTCCCAGACAATAAAAAGAAAAATACAAACTATTCAGCCACAAACATTTTACCAGTGGCACAACACTGACTTTACAGGTGTCTGCCACTTTTTCTTCCCTCTACCTTGTCAGGTTGTGGTATCTTTTCCATGAAAGTGGTGTTTATATGCTGCAGAGCTTCAGTTGCTGCCAACATCTGTTTAAGTCTCAAATGCCTCTGTAACTTCTATAACAAAGATCACACTCACACTACAGAATCAGAGGATGTCGTTCAAAGCATCCTGTCGCATTCTATTTCTTCTAGGAATCCAGATAAACCATATCCTTAAATTCCTTGGGTAAGGTAAATTAGCACATACTAAGCAATAAAATGAAGTGATTTTCCAGCCTCACTGCACAAATTCATAGCATCCCAGACCATCAATCACTGTCACAACATATTCAATTTAGGCATAAAGAAACTGGGATTATTAAGTCAATATGCAGGACCACATTCATCTCTCACTCTTCGAATGACTCCTTTTAAACAGCCTTAGAAAATTAACAAATTATTTCACAAGTCAAATTATAAATCACTTTTTTAATGTAAATTCACCATCATTTTAATTGATACTGGTCACTTGTTTTAGTTATTATAGTAGGCAAAAATGTATTTAGAAAGTAAACATACCAATACATATAATGTATTTAAAATTCAGGCGCAAATATCAGCACCCCCAGACAAATTTCAATTTGAAGTGAGATTTCATATAAAAATTCCCTAGGAGGGTCAAGGATTAGATTATTTATTCTACTCCACTCAGCAAGATATTGTCAATTTGTCAAGGGGCCTGCATCACACAAATAAAAGAAATAAAGAAAGCCACCTTACTACAATGTATTACTGTGTTTTCCAGTACTCTCTTCAGTTCTATCTGCTACACATTCCCTTCATGTTCTTCAGCCTTGAACTTGGAAGCTCATCAGGGATGCCAGATGACTTGGTAGCCAGACTGCCAAAAGCACCAAGGACAATCTGGAGCTCTCATGGGACCTAAAATAAGTGTCAACCCCTAATTTCTCAGTTCTGTCCCTACAATAGGATATAAATTCAACTGTGAGCAGCCTATGAGACAATCCCAGGAGCAATCAAGCTTGCACAAAATGAAGCTCATTTTGAACAGTTATCCTTGCAGTTTCTCAGACATTTTAAGTAGACAACCATTCTTTTAGTATTAATTATGTATGAAGGGAAAGGGCTGCTTTGCTGTCAGAGTACTGAACTGGGAATCAAGACATCAGATTCTATTTCTGGTTCTGGCACAAACTTCCACTGGGACCCAAAAATCAAGATCTACGTTTCTCATTTTTAGAACTACAGCAATGCACTGAGACATCTCTGAATAGAAAATAGTTAAAAAGTGCCAGATTATCTGTTTCTTGAGCAAATATAATATAGCTGAAATTTAAAAAAAGACCAAACTGTGCACCTGAGTTTTCTTTTGAATTTTGAATAATTGTTTGCTGAAGAGTACAGCCTGGCTATTTGCACTGCAATTTCAGAGTATAAAGGAAACAAAGTACAGATGCAACCCTGAAAATTCTGTTCTCCTGAAACTGGCTGAAATTTCAAGGCAGTCTGCCTTTTTTTCCATCATAGCAATAAATTGCAAATTGATGAGTCATGGAGGTTGGAAAGGAGGTCATCTAGCCCAAATGCTTGAACAGAGCAGTATCAACTAGAACAGGTAGTCCAGTCTTGCCTAGATGATCTTTAAGCAAAATAAAAAACAGACTCTGGACAACTTATACCAGTTTTTGACCAGTTTTATTGTAAGCAATATTTTTTCCCTTCACATCGAGCTAGAATTCTCATTTTCCACAGCCTCTCCTTCTTCCACTGTGCACCTTAGAGAGGAATGTGGCTGCATCTTGCCCACATCTATCCATCAGGGAATTGCAGACAATAATAAAAATTCCACTGAGCCTTTTCAAAGCCAAAGAAACTTTGTTCTCTCAGCCTCTTTGCAGCAATATGCTCCCATCCCTGCCTCACCTTGCTGGTCAGTCTCAGCACCAGACTTGTGCCAGTAGGTAAAATTATTTCTTCAATTAGGGAGACAAAAATTTGACTCTCAGAAGCCTCACAGATGTAGAGCAGAGGATAAAGAATGACCTCCCTTGACCTACTGGAGACACCATTTCTAGAACAGTCCCAAAATGCTGATTCTTTTCTGCTTTATCTTCCTCAAGCCTATATTTCATTCATGGGTAATCTAATTCCTTTCCAAACAGGGAAATTCCTTTACACAGAGATACATGGCTATAGCCTTCTACAGACTGGCAAATTGTGCCAACCAGTATCTTAGGTCAACTACAGCCAGTCTGGATTTATTTTGGCCAAAAGACAGCTCCTTTTGGTTTTCAAAGTAAAGAACTTTTCAATTTCTCACATGTTGTAATACTGTTATGATGACTTCAACTTCATCTAATTGACAAAATTGCTCTTCATGCTAACCTTACCAAATAAATACAAACCAACCTTGGAATACCTAGTTTTAAATCTTGGTGTTCATAAAATAGTAACAAAAATTACTACCAAAGGAGGTTGAATACTATTCAACAGCACTAGGCTGCATGGAATAACTTAAACTTGGACGTTGTGATGGATGGTGCCCTCCAAGCAGTCTCTTCTAAATTAGCAGCTTACACAAATTTGTGAAATGCATGTGTCAGATCTAACAGGAAAGTTAGACCTCAGCCATAAGGCAGAGCAAAGGAATAACTGGAACACTGAAAATATGATATTATTTATAAATACAGATAAATCATGAAGTTGTACAACACCTCTAAGAATATTATAGTCTTCAAAAGATTAAGTCTTAGTCTACAATAAATCTTAAGAACAGAAAAGTTCCTTAAATTCTATGGAACAAAGATTTCTCCGTTCAGTATTCTTAGCTTTTCACTGACAAACAAACCATCTTTCCTCCTAAAGAAGAGTTTTTCACAATATAATCTAAGTGCATCTGAGAGCAGTAAGAGGAAGTCTATTGAAAAGTATGAAACATTTGTCTATTGTATAGCATAAATCCCTCCAATTCCAAACAAGATATGTACTCGAAAATTCTTCAGAAAGAACCTGTGCTTTCTGCCATTGTCATACATTGCATGAACTCTCTGCTCACCTAGTAAAGGCACACACACACACACACAAAAAATATCTTTCTTGATAATCCACTCCATAAAGCAGAGTGTTCAACCTTGGGGGCAGGGCTTACAAAGAAATAAACTGCTTTTAAGCAGTTACCCTTACCCTGATAGAGACCACAGGTGGTGCCATTGATATAGACAAGCAAAGTCAAATAAAAATAGAATGCCACACTCATATTTTTTGTTAACACTTAAGCAAGTTAAAAACAGCACAAATTGGTAGCGAATGGAAAAGATATTGACTTTCTATGGTAATTGTGTTTGCACTTCCTTTTGACTTTTTATGATGAAGTAGCCATAGAATGTTGTTTTTCTTTTCCTGAAGAGAAAGGAAATCACATAACCTTATCAAAAAATGCAGCCAGCTAAAACCCTTCCCTTCCATTCATTTAAATTCCTTTTATAAAATATAAATGCAATTATGAAAAGCACTATGAAGTCACTAATCATCATTGTAATTGAGATATATCATATTAAGTGATTGGGACTAGATGACCCTTATGGGACCTTTCCAATCTAAGGTATTCTGTGATATATATACACACATGCATACAAAAACCACACACAGAGACATACTGTTTTTCTATCAAATTACAGCCATAAAAGATCATTTATAAATTACAGGTTTTATCATTTATAAATTGGAAAAGCCTAACATATAACTTTATTATACAGCATAACCATTTGAGGAGTTTTCATCCATGACACAAATCCTCTATTGCTAGTCAGGGTTAGTAACACTGAATTTCACTATAAAGGTTACCTGAATTCTCTATTACTATAATCACTTCTCCAAGTAATTAGTCTGCTCAATAATCAGAGAAATATGTATTGAGCCAAGAGACAGGGAAGGTTCAGCAGGGGAATACAGATCCTGAGGAGTCACACAGACACTGAGAAGGCTGCACAATAAACCTTAAAAACAATCTCTCTCTCTACCCATTGAAGAGCAAGGATTCAGCTTCCTTTAACAGGGAATATTTAAAGAAAACTAAACATTTTTTCACTTTAGTGCAAGCAGAAGATAGTACAGCAGGATATAATAAAATCAAACTGATACTTGAGGGTTAACTGACAGAAACATATTCACTGAGAGACTCTGTAAACCATACTATAGTCTACATGATAAACTAGCTTTGTTTTTTCCCCCCAGCTGCTTCAGGATCTAACTAGCCACCCCAGCTGAGGCTGTGGGGAAGGCTTACAGGAGTGCCAACATCTGCTTCTATTCCCATCAACGTCAAATTTGTCAGAACACAAAACTGCGCCAGAGAAACAATCTCTGCCATAGAAAAATAAACTCTACTTCCATGGATATCCCCTGAAGTACCAAGTGTAGCAGATCGATTACATTTCCAATTTGTATTCCAAAATAAAGCTCCTTTCCAAAAAATACATATGTACATTTTTTAATATGTATAGACATATATCTATTTATACATATATTTATGTACATGCATCCTAAAATTCTTTATGGCCTGGTTTGCCTTTACTGGCCAGTCAATTAGTGTAAATCACAACCATAAATACTAAGCCTTATACCAGGAAATAAGGTGATAAATTAAACCAGCCACTTTTTAGCAACTCTTTACTATCAAATACTTTTTAATGTCTCATCAACTTCTACCCGCAGTTTTACTGGTCTCTTTATTACTGCTATGGTGAGGATTCAAGTGATTACACAGTAAATGAAACCTCACATGAAAACCTTCAGCAAATTACAAAGAAAAACCCAACTTTTTTTTTAAAACTTTCATTAGAAATCCTGTATTCCCCAGTATAAATTCATGGACCAATGAGAATCTTAAAGAAGTTTTTGTACTTTTGCTCTAATTAGCTAGTCATAGAAATAGAATCATCAATGTTGGAAAAGACCTCCAAGATCATCAGGTTCAACCAGTAACCCAGCACTGCCATGTTCAGCACTAAACCATGTCCCCTAGGTACCACAGCTACATGTTTTTTGAACACCTTCAGGAATGGGAATTCCACCACTTCCCTGGGCAGCCCATTCCAGTGCTTGAACACCCATTTAGTGAATTAATTTTTCCTAATATCCAATCTACACCTCCCCTAGCACAGCCTGGGGCCATTTCCTCTTGTTAGCTGGGGAGAAAAGACTGATTCTTACCTCAGTACAACTTCCTTTCATGTATTCTAAAGAGTGCTAAAGTTTTCCCTCCTTTTTTCCAGGCTAAGTGTGCTTATAGGGCAACATACTAAATTGTCATTATGTTTACATAGATCACAGTAAATTTATACATTTGGTCACTTCTTGTAAAGAATGAAAGAGATAAGATACATATTGATAATGTCACTTTTTTTTTAAAGCATCTTTACCATAACTACTCAAGGTAATATTAATTATTCAGTTACACACTTGGATGACAGAGAATTATTTTAGACGCACAAATATTCACCAACTGTTGCTTTCTGTCCCCTCCAGAAAATGCATTTTGCTAAGGAAAAAAAGATTTTCCTCTATTCTTGGAAATACAGCTTCTCTTTCATTGGAAAACAAAGATTTTGCCACAGGAAGATGGTATGATCACCAGCAAGAACATCCAGAAGCAGAGAAAGTCCAATTCCTAAGTTAGCCAGTAAAGTATCAACTGTTCATAACAGAAACTTAGTATTGTAGCTTATTAAAAGATAACACAAAAATCTCCATCTACAGATACAGTTTTAAAAGGCATTTTAGTGTCTTAAGTAAATTCTTCCATCACATGCTACTTTTAAGAAATGCTTAAAGGACAAAAACTCTGGTATTGCAATGACACTCCACGTGCTGTAAAGAAACATCTGAAGGAAAAGTATAAGCATTTATTCATAATTTCCTGTGCATGCCTCCTCCCCCCAACACTGCTGCAACTACTGGGTGACTTAAGTTTATCCACCTCACATATGTTTACATACCTCACTGTAATTGGCCCAAAATTGTTATTGCTCTGTATTGCTGAAGTCTCAACAGACTACACCACTATAGTTTATTACTGGAAGATTCAGGAGATACGAAAGAATAATATTAATACAACCAGACTTTTCCACTCAGAATTGTCTTGTGGTGAGTGCAGATGGAAAACAATATACTGTATTTACACAACATAAAGCAAAAAAGAAGAGGTGAATGAAGTCACATGAGAATGACTGCTCAGCTGCTTCTATCTAATAAAGTAACAAATATATCGTGTCTTCTGCTTTGCACCTTACAGTGTTACAGACTTTTGACAGAACATACAAACCAAGCTACCTCTCACTACACTGGTAAGTGGAGGATGAGAAATCATAGAGGAGTAGAGAAACAAAAATACTTTAAATAACCAACCAGAAATCTGTTCTGAGGAAGACTCTTTAATTCCAACATAAACAAAAGAATCTAAATAAATCTTGCAATAATAGGCATGTTTCCAGTGTAGGAAAACCAGCAAAGCATTTCCCATGTTGACATACACCAGCAAGTCACTTCCTCCTTATAACCTCTTCATTCTCTAGCCATGCTCAGGGGTTCTTTTTCATTTATCTACGTGAATACCCTGTTTCCTATTAACTACAGTGAAAAGTGCAGGTACTCTGAGCAAACTCTGAGGGAGACTAAAACTGGCTTCAGCTTCTCACTCATAAAGGAAATAAGGTTTCTACCACAGTGAGCTCCACTGAGGACACTGAGGTGACCTGGAAGTCCAACTCTGACTGGAACATCAACGACTCACACAATGATGGTTTTGATGGCTTATGTAAGAAAATCAATGTGATGGTCTCCATTTGGCCCTAGCCCAGTGGCCCCCATAAATCCCCCACCATAGTTGCTCTCAACAGCAATCCTAGCAGGTAGACCAAAGGAAAGCTCAGAAGTTGTTTGCTCAAACAAAACTGAGGTATAGTTAGAACATGTGGCATTTCTCTGTGAAGGATTTACATCTCTGAACTGTCACTTGAGCCCTGTCCACAATCATTAACGAATCTGCAAAGTTGATGAAGAACCAAGTATTTAATGCCAACCCTTCTCTCTTTCTCTATATGATTTATTTAGATCATCTTGATCCAAAATGCAAAAAGACTTATAACTGAATTCAGTGTCTGGATAGAACTTGAAACGTACAGGTTCTGATCCTTGGGAGAATTTGAGCGCTCACTTTTTGAACACAAATATCTTCTGTCCAAAAACCTTAGAATTCAAAATTAAAGATATTACAAATTCTTCAAAATTGCTGAAATCCAAGACTCTGGCATAGACTCTGGCATACATCAATATGGAAGAACATTGCCTTAGAATAGGATTTTTTTTAAATAGGTAAAACCTGATCAATAAATGGAAGCAAGTAAAATAATTGCATGGCCTCTTTTTCAAATATACATCCTAAATGTAAAAAAAAAAAAATATAAAAATAAAAAAACAAACCAACAAACCCAACACATTGGACCATTTACCATTTTTCATGGTTCTGCTGAGGATAAACATATGGAGAAAATAAGCTACTCTGTAGATCTTATTTCACTCCAATGTCTGTGCTTTTATTCTCCTTGTCACAGCCAACTTAAGAATTTCCTCTTTCATGGTAATAAGCAGAAAGTCCACAATTCTCAAGGCAGCAAAGCAGGAAGTTTGCAGTTGGAAGGATTTCCCCTCTTCAATGGGACAGGAGGAGAGAAAAGTATGATGGGGCTACCGTGAAAACTTTTGCAATCTGAAGCAACTGNCCCCCATCCGCTTCCACGCGCGGAGATACGAGACCATCAGTGGCAAAGCGCGGCCGGGCGATAGGGGGGGCAAGGCACGACCCCTCTTCGGCTATTTCAAAACCTGTTCCTCTCCCTCCCTGTTAAGCCAAGGTCGGGGTAAAACCCTCTCCCGGCCGGGAGTCCCGCGGGGCCGCGGCCGCCGCGCTCCGCGCCGCCTGCCCCGCGCAGCTGCGGGAGCGGCCGCGGGGCCCCCCAGCCGCGCCGCTCACCGACACCAGGAACTCCAGCGTGCCCACGTAGTCCCGCTCCGTCTTGAGCAGCTCGTTGAGGACGCACACGCGTAAGCGAAGCTGCTTCTCCAAGTCCTTCCCGCTTTCCCCCTTGCCTTCCCCTTTGCTTTCTTCTGTCATGGTGCAGCGAGGAGGATCGATGCTCGCAGCCCGGCGCCTTCCCCTGAGCGCCCCGGCGCTGCGCTGCGGACAAGGACAACAAAAGACCCCGCCAAGTTACACAGCGGGGCCGGGCTCCGGCCGGTCCCCAGCCGCGCTGCAGCCGCAGCCCCGCTCACCCCGCTCCCGCGGCGGCCCGAGGTCCGGAGGCGACGAACCAGCCCAGTGCGCGCTCCTTTCCCGTCAGGAAGGGGACACAGCCTGGAGGAAACGAGCGGTCACTGGTTCCCAGCTCGCCCTGCTAGCTGAGAGGTTGGAAAGCCTCCGCAGCAGCACAGACTTGGACATTAATCAAAAGCTTTGTATCCATGTGACTCCAACCCCTTCCCCCCCTTCGCTAAATCTCAGGAAAAAGGAAAGGAAACAACTTCAGGGAGGATTGCGTGCCAGCAGCTGCCTGTTTCACACACAAGCTGCGAGCTCCAGTTTGAGGCTAATTGGAGTCCTCCAACAACAGAGTAAAAGAATTATAAAAATGTCCCAGCAAGCTGGCTGGCCAGGGAATCGGCAGTTGTTTTTGTTTTGATTTTATCGTCAGCAAAGAGCCATTTCAGCTTCCCTTTCCACACCTTCCCACGAGATGTACATTACAATGTGTATTATAAAAACGAGTTGCGATATTCTCCCGAACAAACATACACAGCTAAGCGTGTGCTGAGCAGGTACAGAGAAGTTCTTTGAGGGTAGTGAGGGGGTTTAGGTTGGCTGGTTTGTTTGTTTATTGAAGCAAAGTACTATAAACTTTGCATGTTATAAAGTTTTCCTATCTGCCTATCAGATGTGCATGATAGATTAAAAGGATAAAGAATTATTCAGTAGGTATTTCAAGCAACTAGCAAAAAGTATACAGCTACTTCAGACAAGGGGAACTGATTTCTTGAAGACTGAAATATGTCAGGACACTGCCTTTGAATATTAAGACCACTAATGAAAGATGGAGTTTTCTCTGTCTAGCTCTTCAGTTTGCGACTGGAAAAAAAGTACAGGTCTTCAAACTTGCATATTCCATATCAACTATTTTTCTAAACCTGCAACACCCTAATGGGACAGAATAAAATGAAAACCTGAGCGTAAAACTCTTGCACAGCTGCAGAACGAGCTGCGGCAGTGAGAGGAGTCCTTTAGTAGGAGAGAATAAGCAAAGACATTTGTGTTCTGATAACTAGGCATCATCAGACATTTTTTGGGAAACAGAGAATACACTTCCCACAAGAAGTTTCCCAAAGAGCAGAAAGAAAAAAGAAGCCTATTTCTTTGAATGTGACCTACTTGCTTGCATCCTCCCCTTCCCAAACACAAACAGCTCCTCTGCATAAAGCCAAGGCAAGGAGCAGCACTTGCTGGGACAAATTCTGCCATATGTATCCTGCTCAGCCATTTATGCAAGTGCAGATAAGCCTGGGAACTTGCCTGCTGACCTTAACGTAGCTCCTTCCTCAACATGGCATTAGTCCATTTCAAAAACAGCACTGATTTTCATGAAAATCAAAACTAAATGTTTTTAAGTACCTCATGGCCCTGCTAAATTTCATTCAAATGGACTGATGGGTTGAAAAGCCAAACACAGCTAACTGAAGCCTCTTTCTTTAGAAAACCTGTTTAAAATAGACAACCTGTATGATGATTAGCTCAAAACTTCTTGACCCTCTTGGTGGACTTCATCAGTGAGAGGCTGTCCCAAAGTCCTGAGGATCTGTGGCATCTGCCCTGATCCTGTGAGTAGATTAGGTGTTTCACAAGTGCTTGCATTAGCATCAAGAAGGCTGATGCAATGGTGGAAAGACAAAATAAAGTCACACACTGAACTCTATGATGATGTTCTCAAGTGATAACCAGAAAAAAATCCAAAGCCACCAGAGTAGAGCACACTATTGTTTCCCACTCCTAAATGCACGTGCTACCCTCAGTCGTAGCCTAACACCTCTAACTTGTTAAATTTCCTGTCAAAAAGCACCTTTCTTTTCTTTTAGGAAAGCAGAAATTAGGGTCCACTACATTTTTTTATTTCAGACGTTCCCTTGTGCTCTCGGCTTCAGCCATGTGCTGTTGGTTGTCACAATCCCTATGCACACTCACAGACCAAGGTGACAGCTAAAAGAGGCAGGAGCAGCAGCTTAGTCTTTTTTTTCCCATCCTCTATAGAAGTAAGAATCAAGAGTCCCTTCTCTTTACGTGTTTGTATCTCACTGCCAGGAGACCTTAAAGCCAAAGTGATCCTTGTCCTAGTTTACACTCCTGCTGCCCTCACACAATGCTCCTTCATTCAAGCAGGCAGCTCCAGCTATCTGGGCCAGCAAAAGCATTAGTGACAGCACACAAGAGACTTTTATGACTCATCTAAGGCCACTGAACCCAGCAAAGCCCACAGCAGATGTGCAACGATAGGAAAAGTCATTCTAAGTACCAGACACAATCTATGGAAACCATACATGCCTATAGGCTCAGCCAATTTTCCCGACAACTTGCTTGATGTAATGAAGACATGGGGCAAATTACTCTTTTCCCTAGTTTCAGGAAAAAGCTAAATTGCTCCAATTGTAATTTTTACTACACCAAAATTGAGAAAAAAAGGATTAAGTGGAAGAAAGTTAGAATATAGAGACAAAAGATAACAACATTTAGTCTGAACAAGACATTTTAAGCAACCAAACAGCCGATTTGACACTGTGATGTACCAGGGAACTTGGTTAGTAGATAACTTGTTTCTGTATTTTAGACAGGTAGGGCTGTGTAAATCAGTGTATTAATTATGCTAGCAGGTGGGAGACAGCAATCCTTGCTCCCTATGTGGAAAGACACGATTTGGAGAAACTGGAAAAATCATACCATTCCCATGGGAGGTTACAACTCTGGAATGCAACAGGAACTATTTTGGTCCAAGGGTATTCGAGGCCCAAGTTGGATTTCTACTTAGAATCCTGTTGAAAAAAAATATGGCAGCACATACAGCCTATGCACATAACCACATAACTAAGGATGGATGTGACCTCTTCAGATCTAGTCCAACTCTCCTGCAGCAGACTGCCCAGGGCAACAGGTTGTCCAGCCACATTTTGAGTAACTCCACAGATGGAACTCCACGGTCTGTATGGGAAATCTGTGCCAGTGTTTGACAGTTAAAAAAAAAAGACTTGTGTTCAATCAGAATTTCACGGTTTTTCATGTGTACCCATTGCTTCTCATCCAGCCAGCTGGCACTACTGAGAAAAATCTGGCTCCCTCTTCATCATTCCCTCCCATCAAGCGTTTAGAAACTAGGATAAGATTGCCCATGAACCTTCTCCCTTCCAGGCTGAATAGCCCATCTCCCTGAGCCTCTCCACATATGTGAGATCCTCCATTTCCTTAATCATCTTTGTGTTCCTATCTGATGATCTGGACCAAGATTCCATATTAAATATCTTATGCATGACAGATGATAGCAATTAAACTTCAATGATCTGCCATGACACTTATGGTCTAGATGGGAAAACCACATGGNATGGGGCAAATTACTCTTTTCCCTAGTTTCAGGAAAAAGCTAAATTGCTCCAATTGTAATTTTTACTACACCAAAATTGAGAAAAAAAGGATTAAGTGGAAGAAAGTTAGAATATAGAGACAAAAGATAACAACATTTAGTCTGAACAAGACATTTTAAGCAACCAAACAGCCGATTTGACACTGTGATGTACCAGGGAACTTGGTTAGTAGATAACTTGTTTCTGTATTTTAGACAGGTAGGGCTGTGTAAATCAGTGTATTAATTATGCTAGCAGGTGGGAGACAGCAATCCTTGCTCCCTATGTGGAAAGACACGATTTGGAGAAACTGGAAAAATCATACCATTCCCATGGGAGGTTACAACTCTGGAATGCAACAGGAACTATTTTGGTCCAAGGGTATTCGAGGCCCAAGTTGGATTTCTACTTAGAATCCTGTTGAAAAAAAATATGGCAGCACATACAGCCTATGCACATAACCACATAACTAAGGATGGATGTGACCTCTTCAGATCTAGTCCAACTCTCCTGCAGCAGACTGCCCAGGGCAACAGGTTGTCCAGCCACATTTTGAGTAACTCCACAGATGGAACTCCACGGTCTGTATGGGAAATCTGTGCCAGTGTTTGACAGTTAAAAAAAAAAGACTTGTGTTCAATCAGAATTTCACGGTTTTTCATGTGTACCCATTGCTTCTCATCCAGCCAGCTGGCACTACTGAGAAAAATCTGGCTCCCTCTTCATCATTCCCTCCCATCAAGCGTTTAGAAACTAGGATAAGATTGCCCATGAACCTTCTCCCTTCCAGGCTGAATAGCCCATCTCCCTGAGCCTCTCCACATATGTGAGATCCTCCATTTCCTTAATCATCTTTGTGTTCCTATCTGATGATCTGGACCAAGATTCCATATTAAATATCTTATGCATGACAGATGATAGCAATTAAACTTCAATGATCTGCCATGACACTTATGGTCTAGATGGGAAAACCACATGGATTTGTTTCTGCCTTGCCACTGAATGATGGATATTAATGCAAGACAGCTCCAGTATCACACAGGAATGAAGTCAAATATTCTGCAGGGCACATTATCTTGTATTGCAGCACTGTAAAGGACTCCTCAATCCAGCTGGGAATTTAACGTCTTCTTTTCAGAGAGAGCTAAAAGAAATTTTTATATTGAACTAAAAAAAAAAAAAAAAAAAAAAAAAAAAAAAAAAAAAACAAAATAAAAAGACAAACAAAACATGCTCAAGAATTACTAAGAGAGCCATGCAAAAAATATGATTAACAAACACTAAAAAGCTCACCAGAATAAATAAAACCAGTTTCTTTACAGGTGGCTTTAGTACCACACTGTGCAATTAATAGGTTAATATGTATGGGACTAGCTGTAAAGTGTTATGAAGTAAGTGTTGGAGAGTAAATAAACTGCAAAGGTCCCTTTTAACACATTACTGTCTGTTCATTAATCACAGAATTTACACCAAACCAACTTTGCAACTGCTGGTTTTAAAGAGAACTTACTATACGTACAGAATGAAACAAAATAATCAGTTCTATAATCATCCTTTATGGCATTTTGGAAGAAAGGTGGAGGTAATGTAACCACAAAGATATTTAAATAGTCCCAAGCACACTGTAAAATAATCATCAACATAATGAGTAAGCTCATATAATCAAAAATTTTCTGCAGGTGTTCTGAATATGAGCTGATCTCCCTCCCAAAACCAAATTTTGTTATCCCAAGCTGCTACAACATTGCTCTCCCAAATAGGAATGCACAGGACTTCACCACAAAGTTTTTCCAGGGACTTCTTATGGTGGTGTGTATCTATCCACAAAACTTTTAATAATTTTATTCCCACCAGCACAAGGGACACAGCAAACATCTGTAGCAAACAAAACCTTAACATTCAGCTTTACTTAGCATGGAAAGAACTACTGCATGATCCAAATCTGATTTATCAAAAAATAAATCTAAAAGGATATATAGAGATTATAGCTCTTAATAAAAGGGTGATTTGCATTTCACTTAAGTGGATGTATTTAATTTTCCCTGTGGGAAAAAATTGTACCTTTAAGAAATCCTGCAGCAAAAGCCACCCAAGTCCTACAATGACAAGTGATCACTACAGATGGTTTTTCTTCAGGAGGTTATCTGGCATGAGCCAGCATGCAGACAGAACCTCAAGACAGGAGCAGAATTAGTCCAAGTATCTTTTGACTTTAAATTGATATTAAAAGACCACGTACTAAAACAAATGCATGGCAAGATCGCCTCAAGAAACTCTTAATTACTTCAGGAAGAAATTGCCCTTACCTGAAGCCATCATTACAAAATAAAAGTGATCCCCACAAGGTTCAACCCCAACTTAGGTACCCTGATGAAAGCTATTTAAACTAAAACTTCACCTTGTGTAATGTTTAAGCAGAAGAACAGAAAGAACAGCTGCAGACAATTACTTCGCCTCAATTTGAGGACATCTGATTACAGCTTCTTCACAATAGCTGTTTAGCTACCTTTTTAAAGCTGGTAGGAAGCTGAAATAAAATTAATTACAAACCATGAAAGCTGAAATAAAAGGATTTATACAAGTAATGTCAAAAGCCCATATTGCTAAGAAATACAAGATCTTTTATGCTGCTAGCCATCTTTATATCACTATGGATTCTACATGGGGAAGAAGTCATAGCTGATCAATTAAAACACCATTTTTGATCTGTGCATGGGATCTCTGCAGAGCAACCAAAAAGGGATTGTGCAACAGGGATTTATGTGGAAACAATGACAGAAAAATAACTCAACCACTTCCTTGGCTTTTAGCTAACAGACAAATAAATAAAGTATGATACAAAGAAAAGTGTAATGAATTTCCATTCAGTTTACTTTAGGGTAAAAATAAAAACAACCTTATAAGAAGAAGAAACTAATGAAGAGCTTTCAGGAACAATGTTAGCTGATGTACAGCAAGTTCTCCAAAGACTGTAGCATATTTGTTTGCTTATATTTAATCACAGGGCAGTAACTCTTCAATAAGTTTCCAGCACTAGTTGTTGAACAGTTATATAAACATATGCAGGTCTTTTGAAAGCCTTAGAAGGTGAAAAGAACGTTAGATTCATCAGCTGGTACAAGCTATAAGGCAGATCTGTATCTGACTTTTACAGGCATCCTTTATATTTTAGCAAGGACATTACATCTAGACCCACTTGAAGGTTCTTTTTCAGCTTGAAACACCTTGATACAAGAGGTATTTTTATCACATCTTTCTAAGAAACTTTTGTCCCTAAGAGTGCAAAGACTTACTATTGTTATTCAGAAGTTAATACATTAAATATTTCATTTAACAAAAATCTTTAGTTTGATGTTCAAAAAGGTGGGGGTTTTTTTCTCAAGTATTTTAATATTCTTACTCTTGGACAATGACTTAGGTATTTTTTTAATCTTTTCTGAAGTGTAAAATTGATCAGTAATCTCTCTAGTCACTGCATATGCAGTGTAAGATACTGTCAATATTTGCTGAAAATCTTAAATTAATCTTAAACTAAACAAGGCTTCTAATTGGGTTTCAAAATTTTGTATTTTGCTGTAATTGCTGGATTGAATGATACAGGATCCTCAAATATCAATTAATTAAAGCCCAAGACCAAAAAACAATCTCACCTCAATTCGTACTTTGTCAGGAATTATTTTTATGCTCCCAAATGTGTGTTTGAGAGAGAGGGTGGGGAGCAGGCAAGGAGAGGTAACATAAAGCAGATGTCCAGAAGCAAGCAGAACACAAGTCACACTGGCAATACCAGCACAAAACAAAAAGCATTTGATTGCTCTCAAGACTTCCATTTTCTTATAAAGAACCAATACCTGCACCATCTCTCTGTCTCTGGCAAACCAGGAGTCAGTACAGACTCTTCAAGTTCTGATGTGCTCTAAGGTACGTGACAGCTAAGCTCCTCTTTTCTCTGAGTTCCTTTTGCCATGCAGCAACTTCCATGGATAATAAAAAACAGCTGAGATACTGAGTTCATTGGTTAAAGTTGAAAGTACAGAACAAACTGCTATTATGCTCCAGAGATTTAATGTTGATGATACCCAAAGCAGATATTTTGCATCTCCAACCCTTCAGAGAGTACAAGACTAGAGAAAGTAATATTTTGAAACTATTCCAAACCAAGAGTTCTAGCAAGACTTATCAATCAAGAAAAGACAACTTTAAGCTGAAAAGTTAATTTGGATTTTATTATGGTTGATGCATTTTCATTATTAAAGACCTGAAAGAATGATAACTACTGCAGAGAAATCTGAATTTGTTCTTCCCTATGTAGGATTGCTGCTGTCAGAAGATGAAGCCTCTGCCAAAATGAAGGCTTTAAAAACTGAGAGCTTATCAGCAGAAAAGCAGAGTAAGACTGGACATGCCCAGAATTCAAGGCCAAGTACAGCAGAGTGTTCCAGTACTCATTTGCTAGATTTTTATATGAAAAACTGAAACCTTCTGTTTTTAAAACTAGAATTTTGAAAAAAAATCTGAATGGTAGATTTACCACAGTGGCAACTTACTATTTTATGGTAAGATAGTTCAAAGACAAACTATGATTTGTATGTTTGGATGTTCTTTGTTCATTTGTCCAAACAGGGAACAAGACAAGGCCCTGCAAGCCAAGCCATGTGCTTCAACCACAAAACAACATGATATAAGGTTAGATCATCAGCTGACATAAATCATCATAGCTCCATTAACTTCACTGACCATTAAGACTCAGATGAAATATGGACTAGCAGTGTAACCCTACTTAAACTATCACCCATCTATTTTAGCTGTGTATGAGGAAAAGACATTTTACTGCATGTTTTAATGCACTTTTCTTCCCTAGAAAGGTAGAAAAAGGAAAGAAAATATTAAAAAGAAAATAAAAAATCACTGTCAAAAAAATTCCACAAACTAAACAAAACTACACAGATTTCTTCATTAATATACTGAGTTTGTCAACCATAAAATGATTACACATTAATATTAAATGTTTATAGAATACTTTTAATAAAATATGATAATTTGCTCTGAGTCACTTTCTTGTTAACCTTCCCTTTCACTTCTACCTATCATGATAACATATATGATTTTATTAATATATTCACATCCTTTGTCCCCAGTGAACTGTGAAATGTCAACCCTAGCAGTACAAATTTCTTTCAGGCAACACTGATTGAACAAGGATTGGAACGTTGGGTTTTTTTTAAAAAAAAACCACAAACTTACTCATTCAGCTCCTCTAACTTCCAGGATTTAATTTCTGTAACACAACCACTTTGTTACATCACTTTAAAAAATAAGTTTATCTTTGAGGTATGGTCCAAGTGACTCCCATTCAGGCATTAAGCAACATGACTGGGACCTGGTACATGTTTACTATCTTACACTGCCTATAAGGGAAAAGGCCTATGATATTAAGTGCTAAGGTTGGGATTAAAAAAAAACACATTGCTATTTCTGTTACTAGCTAATTGCTATTTATAATGGAAGAAAGACAGTCAAAGCAACAGTTCTTTCACTTCAGGCAGAAACTGTTCAAGACAACAACATTCCCCAGTTTTGGAGCAAGTTCATTGCAACCCTTTGAGACTATGAGAAAGTTCCTTTATTTCACATGTACAACTACTAATGCAAGTGTTTAAAAAATACTTTGCCTAGGTAAATCTAGATTTGGAGGCTATGTCTCATTTCCCTGCACTGTGGGACCAGATAATAACCAGTTCTGAATCCAGACAAGTCAATCAGATGGGATTTGTCTAATCTGTGTGGGTTTATCTGTAGTTATAAAATACTTTTTCCTGATCCCTATAGTGGGGTCTGTAGGGAAGTAAAGAATTATTACAGTAACATATATCAAAAAATCATATAGATGACAAGGGCCTCTATCACTCCTAGATTAAACATCCTGCTCAAAGCAAGTATAATGAGAGAAAGCTACACAGCTGAGTTTGTAGTATCTACCACTCTGGAAAACCTATTCCAGTGTTTTACCACTCCTATGGGTTTTTTCCCCACGTACCATCAATGTTTTCCATATTCTTATTTATGTCTGTTGCCTATCATCCTTCCACTGTATAACTCTGAGAAGATTCTGGCTTAATTTCTCCATAATTTGTAGAGAGTTACAGAGAGCAGCACCACCCCTGCCTGTTCTTCTACAGGTTGAATAAACCCAGCTGGTTCTCTCAACCACTTCTTGTACCCTATAACCTTCCTGCTGGCTCCCTGCTGGACTCATTCCAACACATCAATGTCTGTCTGGTACTGAGGAGCCCAAAACTGGGTATTGTGCACCAGCAGCAGTCTCTGAAGTGTTGGGCAGAGGGGAAGAATTACTTCCCTCAACCTGCTGGCTACACTTGTTCTTCTACTCAGCCTGGTATGACATCCATCACTGAGTAACTTCTCCTTATGAATGGAATGCAGGACTTGCCAACTGTGCTGATTTTGAAACACTTTTGTTCTGCCAAGAAGCCATGAAGCCTGAGAAGAAGCCAAGTAGTGTCTCAATATTAGTTTCTTCTTTGTTATTAGCTAAGTTAAGCATCACTCTATGCCTAATAGAACTGTTCATGTTCAGCAGCAGTATAATGCTGCTCTAAGACAAAAGCTTTCTGATCCCTATAGATGCAGGATATAAATGTGGATATAGATGCAGGATATAAATTGCTAGTGACAGCACACTGATTTATAAGTGCTGAAAAATCAGCAATTTGAGTACAAGTTAGGTGTGGATCAGCAACCATTTATGGCCATCTATAAAGCCCATGTAGCAATAAGTGCATTATGGCTGCTATGGGAATAGGTGATTAGGAATTTCCTGTGGAAGTAGCATTTTTATTTTCCACAGTAAAAATTCCCACTCAGCTACTCTGACATTGTTTGGACTCTAGAAAGTTTCCTGCACAGGTGCTCCATGACCACTGGAAGGAACTGCAGAAATGTTTGTGCTGCTAAAA
Organism: Notiomystis cincta; assembly: GCA_013398075.1. Lineage (NCBI taxonomy): Eukaryota > Metazoa > Chordata > Aves > Passeriformes > Notiomystidae > Notiomystis > Notiomystis cincta. The sequence continues at coordinate 30,020 of VZRX01018061.1, read as the reverse complement.
AGCACACAAACATATTGTGTCAACAATATGAAATTGCAATTAGAAAAAATGTTTCATTATACATGATGAAGACACATGGCCAGAAAACAGTAACCTAAGAACTGAATCTGGAGTTTACCACTAATTTGTTGTGCAAGCACCATTAAGCCATTTCACTACATGCACTTCTGGGTACTTACCAACTATTAGTTCCATTTACACACTTGACTAACACTAACCCACAAATCAATAGAGGCTTTTTTTTTTTTTCCTGGCAGCTTTTATTTTTAATGGCCTTCATAACTCACACTTCCTTGGCCACATAATGTCAAAAATACTTGGCAGTGTTTCCACAAAGTACCTCCTACTGAAAAGAGACAAAATTTGCTGCTGTTGTAAACCAGAATTATCAGTAAAGGGCAGCAATCCTACACTGGCAGGAATTTCACCACAGGAGACTGAACAGTAACACCTATGCTAATCTGTGTAAATTGTAATATCTGATAGACTTTCCCTTCTCAGACAACAGAATTTATTCTGTTACAGTAATAATGTTGCCTCAATAATTATCTTTTCCATTGCTTTTCAAATTGCTGCAATAAAAAAGATTTTATTTTTACATCACAAACGAGGTAATACATAACACTGCTGTAAGACCTGCTGTCCCAGTGAGTTATCACAGATTTGCACACCACTTGGTAGTGCAGTTTGGCTTCCCTGTGAGACACTGATGTTACAGCCCTGGTACTTAATTCCATAAATAAATGCCAGGTGAAATAAATGAAATTGATGGAATAAATTCTGTAAATAATGCCAGATGAAGGATTTTGACTTGCAGCATGGACTGGTGAACTGAGGTTTATCAAGCAAATGAAAGAAATTATTGCAGTAAGATTGAGAGTACTAAGCCTTGGATGATCATATTGCCTGAATGAAGAAATGGAGCCACTTCTGAAGTACAGCTCCAAACCCCAAGGCCTGCATTCCTTTTGGTAGAAAATATCCTTTTTATTGTGTCATTCTTTGATAAAACATGACACACATTTCATAACACAGGAACTTGATCTAGTATCATTGCTGTATATATCTGGGTCAATTTAGCCTAGACTGGGGCTCTGTAGCCTGGGGAAGAGGAGGCTCTGGTTAGGGAAAGGATTGGATCCCATCCACGTACACATAAGTAGAAGGGAGGTGGTAAAGGCGCTACAGCATGTCCAGCAAAGGGCAACAGGGCTCCTGAAAGGAGTTGAGAATGTGTCTTATGAGGAACAGCTGAGGGAGCTGGATTTGTTTAGTCTTGAGAAGAGGAGGTTCAAGAGGAGGTTCATCATTCTCAACAACTGCCTGAGGCTGTGGTGAGATAGAGGCTGGTCCATTTTACTGCACCTGCAGTGAGGGGCTCAGAGGGAATGGCCTTCAGCTGAGACAGCAGAGATTCAGATGAGATATAAGAAAAACTTTTTCACTGTTTGAGTGGTTAGGCATTGGCGTAGGTTGCCCATGGAGGTGGTGGAGCCACCATCCCTGGAGGTGTTCAAGAGCTGTCTGAATCTGGGTGATGGTTTAGTGGTGTAGGGTTACAGTGGTAGTGCTGCATTGATGGTTGGACTTAATGATCTTAAAGGTTGCTTTCAACCTAGATAATTCTATTCTAAAGCAGAGGGAACTGGGATCTTTTCAGTGGCACANAATTCCCACTCAGCTACTCTGACATTGTTTGGACTCTAGAAAGTTTCCTGCACAGGTGCTCCATGACCACTGGAAGGAACTGCAGAAATGTTTGTGCTGCTAAAAAGCACACAAACATATTGTGTCAACAATATGAAATTGCAATTAGAAAAAATGTTTCATTATACATGATGAAGACACATGGCCAGAAAACAGTAACCTAAGAACTGAATCTGGAGTTTACCACTAATTTGTTGTGCAAGCACCATTAAGCCATTTCACTACATGCACTTCTGGGTACTTACCAACTATTAGTTCCATTTACACACTTGACTAACACTAACCCACAAATCAATAGAGGCTTTTTTTTTTTTTCCTGGCAGCTTTTATTTTTAATGGCCTTCATAACTCACACTTCCTTGGCCACATAATGTCAAAAATACTTGGCAGTGTTTCCACAAAGTACCTCCTACTGAAAAGAGACAAAATTTGCTGCTGTTGTAAACCAGAATTATCAGTAAAGGGCAGCAATCCTACACTGGCAGGAATTTCACCACAGGAGACTGAACAGTAACACCTATGCTAATCTGTGTAAATTGTAATATCTGATAGACTTTCCCTTCTCAGACAACAGAATTTATTCTGTTACAGTAATAATGTTGCCTCAATAATTATCTTTTCCATTGCTTTTCAAATTGCTGCAATAAAAAAGATTTTATTTTTACATCACAAACGAGGTAATACATAACACTGCTGTAAGACCTGCTGTCCCAGTGAGTTATCACAGATTTGCACACCACTTGGTAGTGCAGTTTGGCTTCCCTGTGAGACACTGATGTTACAGCCCTGGTACTTAATTCCATAAATAAATGCCAGGTGAAATAAATGAAATTGATGGAATAAATTCTGTAAATAATGCCAGATGAAGGATTTTGACTTGCAGCATGGACTGGTGAACTGAGGTTTATCAAGCAAATGAAAGAAATTATTGCAGTAAGATTGAGAGTACTAAGCCTTGGATGATCATATTGCCTGAATGAAGAAATGGAGCCACTTCTGAAGTACAGCTCCAAACCCCAAGGCCTGCATTCCTTTTGGTAGAAAATATCCTTTTTATTGTGTCATTCTTTGATAAAACATGACACACATTTCATAACACAGGAACTTGATCTAGTATCATTGCTGTATATATCTGGGTCAATTTAGCCTAGACTGGGGCTCTGTAGCCTGGGGAAGAGGAGGCTCTGGTTAGGGAAAGGATTGGATCCCATCCACGTACACATAAGTAGAAGGGAGGTGGTAAAGGCGCTACAGCATGTCCAGCAAAGGGCAACAGGGCTCCTGAAAGGAGTTGAGAATGTGTCTTATGAGGAACAGCTGAGGGAGCTGGATTTGTTTAGTCTTGAGAAGAGGAGGTTCAAGAGGAGGTTCATCATTCTCAACAACTGCCTGAGGCTGTGGTGAGATAGAGGCTGGTCCATTTTACTGCACCTGCAGTGAGGGGCTCAGAGGGAATGGCCTTCAGCTGAGACAGCAGAGATTCAGATGAGATATAAGAAAAACTTTTTCACTGTTTGAGTGGTTAGGCATTGGCGTAGGTTGCCCATGGAGGTGGTGGAGCCACCATCCCTGGAGGTGTTCAAGAGCTGTCTGAATCTGGGTGATGGTTTAGTGGTGTAGGGTTACAGTGGTAGTGCTGCATTGATGGTTGGACTTAATGATCTTAAAGGTTGCTTTCAACCTAGATAATTCTATTCTAAAGCAGAGGGAACTGGGATCTTTTCAGTGGCACACAGTGCCAGGAACAGAGGCAATGGACACAAACTGAAACACAGGAGGCTGCTTCTGAGCATCAGGAAATACTTTTTCATTTTGAGATTGACCTAGCACTGGCACACCTTTCCCAGAGAGGTCTGGAGTCTCCATCCTTAGAGATTCAAGAGTTATCTGAACACGATCCAGGGCAACTGGCTCTTGGTGGCCCTACTTGAGCCCTCTTGAGAGGGGTTGGAACAGAGGACCTCCAGAGGACCCTTCCCATATCAGTTGTTCTGTGTTTCTTTGAACTACCAGGCTCACAGGGTTTTGATCACTCGCACAAATCTGAGTGGAGGCAAGTTAATAGAGATATATCTAGGGGCTGGTACTGGATCCAATACTGTTCATCCACTTCATTAATAATCTGGTTTATGGGATAGATCCTCAGCAAGTTTTCCTAAGATACAAAACCAGGAGGAGTAGTGGATACACAAGATCATTGTGCTGCTATTCAGAGGCACCTCAGTAAAAAAGAACCTGTGCAGTTCCCACAAGAGAGAATGTGAAGTCCTGAACCATGGAAGTATCAGCAAACACTGCCAGCCAAGATAGAAAGTAGTTTTGCATGGAAGGACCTGGGGGTTATGAAGGACAACATTAACATGAGCCAACAATATGCCACAGTCCCACGGATAAGACCAGCACAGAGCAATGGAAAAAATGTAAGAGGAAGCAAAAGAAAAGAAGTAAGGAGCAGCAGAAGGAAACTGCTACACACTGCTCCAAACTACCTCTGCCACCAGATATCAGCAGTGTCCCCAATATCGAACACTATTCAAGTATCCCATTCTCTCTAGACAGAAAACCTTTTCTACATATTGAATTCTTACAGCTGGAATTTAGTCTCAGATTGTTGTTTAAGTGGGTAAAAGTTGCTTTCTTATCTCTGTCTTGTTTCACCCCAGTGCTGCCATATTAGCTGGTGTGGCCTGTCCTGCATTTATCTCCATGGAGCTGGAGCAGGGTTAGTGATACAGATTATAGCTCCTTCACTGTTGTGATCCTCCCTGTTTTCTCAACCTCCCACAAAACAAACCAGAATCAATAAGACAGTATCTGCAAACTACAAAATGCTAAATAGATCTACTTTAATTTTAACCTAGAATTTATTCGTGTAAACTGCTGCACTTACACAACCCAAAACCTAAAGATTCTGCTCAGGTATTGACACAGTACCTGAAAAACTAAAATTAGGATATCTGCTGTGTGATTAAACAGTATGTCACCTAACTGAACAATTCCCCAGTCTAAAGCAACCAGAGAAAGAAAATTTTCTGAAGCAACTTTACTATGAAAGAAATCGTTAGCCTTTAGAATAAAGTGCAGTGTCTGGTGTTTTCCCCTGGAATTGCGTTTACATAAGAACAGCTGTGTTGAGGATCTAAAAAACAAAAATATATGTAAGATATAACCTATTTCATACACAAAAAATCCATTATGTATACAGCAGAGAATCAATAATCTGATCTAAATCTGTTAGAGACTACCTAGGAGTGACTGAAAGAAGGAAATGTCTGAAACACAAAGTGCTGTCTAACTGCTTGAAAACATCCCAGTTGGTTCCTTCAGTGAGCTCAGGATACCTGAGGCAAGACAAAAATCCATCCAATTTTCTTTCTAGAATCTTCTGCCAGGGATCAGATGTGTGGACAGGGTCCTGGACAGTTGGCTCCGGGTTTTCCTGTCCAGGCAGAGTCTCTAGACCTAAGGCCATCCAGCAGTCCCTTCCCACCTCAGCCATTCTGTGATTCTATGGGATTGCTACTGCACAAACTCATAATGATGACCAACCCTAATTTGCCATTTCAGTCTTTAAAAAGTCACAGACAGAAACCTCTGGTTAAGACTATTGAAATGTGTATTTCCTGTCAAGGGTGAGTACAGAGATATATATTTTCTCAGGTCCCTTACCAGCTTTAACAGCCCTGCCCTGACTCACCAGGACTCCCTCCATGCTGCCCACTGGCTCAGGACCCCATTTCATCTCCCAGGGCTCCCCTCACCCTGCTTCAGTTGTGCAGCAGGAGGGTTGGTCTCCAGCTTCCCCCAGCCCTGCCTGCCTGGCCATGGGCTCCACAGAGCCAGCCCAGCCATGAACTGATGGCCCAGCCTGGCCTCTGCACGGTCCCATTGCCATGGCACTGGCCAGCCATGTGTGACCCTTGTTCTCCTCACCAGCTCTGACTCCCAGCTGCAGACCCCTGCCCTGGCCTGGCTCCTTCACCACATCCCTGCCTGTCAGCCACTGGACCCAACTGCAGACTCCACCTCCATCATCTTCCATACTTTTGTTTCATATGCTATCAAATCATTAGTGATGCTGCCACTGCAAGGTGTTTTCCATGTGTGGGTTCAGATTTTCTTGAAAAGCAGTCACTTCTGCCTTTTTATGCTGCTCTAAGTAATCAGTGTGTACTCAAGAACAGTCAACATGGAAATTATTAGAAGATTAAAGTAAAGAACAACAACATGGGAAAGACTGCTTGAAAAGTTCATTATATGACTGCTTGTCCTTGTCACCCAAAGCTTTTTTTAGTTTGGAGTGAGAATTTCTTTATCACCTATCTTCCAGACTAAATTTATGTGAAGACTCTACTTTGCTGTTAACCATACTTAATCTTCTACAAAGCACTTTTTTAATTTTATAATTGTTCCTTCACCTGCTTTTCATATGTTTGCTAAAAGTGGCAACAATTTCCCACTCTGAAGATGTAATTGGACCTTGTATTTATAAACAAGGGCTTAACAAACCATGATTTTTCCATTATGTGCTGTGCAACCATCATGCATACTACTGTTGTTCTTGTGCACAGGAAATGGGAGGAAACAGGCATGTTGCTTCATACGGACCCAGATCAGCCTCCAGATCTCAATTTTTAATTGAATTAGTTAATTAGTTGATTATAAAAAGATAAAAATAACTAGAATTTTACTAAGAAAAGAAACAGGCAGCTTTCAAATCAGCACTTGTGTGATCTACCCAATCATGATTGTTTGGAGCCAGTAGGGACCCAGTCACACAGTCCTTAGAATTATAGAATCGTTTATTTTGGAAAAGACCTTTAAGATCATTGAGTTTGATCATTGTCCTAGCACTGCCAAGTCCACCCCTAAACCATGTCCCCAAGTGTCACATCTTTAAAATACCTTTAGGGAGGGTTACTTCACCATTTCCCCGGGCAGTCTGTACCAACATTTAACAATCCTTTCAGTGAAGGAAATTTTTCCTATTATCCAATCTAAATCTCCCCTGGTGCAATTTGGAGCCCTTTCCTCTCATCCTGTTGCCTGTGACTTGAGAGAAGAGACTGACACCAACCTGGCTACACCCTCCTTCAGGGTAATTGTTGAGAGCAATAAGGCCCCCCTGAGCCTCCTTTTCTCCAGTCAAAACAATCCCTCAGCTTCTCCTCCTGAGACTTCTACTCCAAACTCTTCATCAGCTCCATTGCCCTTTCTCTGGACACCTTAATGTCTTTCTTGTCCTGAGGGGCCCAGAACTGGACACAGGACTTGAAGTGTGGCCTCACCAGTGCCGAGTGACAATCGCTGCCCTGGTCCTGCTGGCCACACTATTGCTGATAGAAGCCAGGATGCCATTGGCCTTCTTGGCCAGCTGAGCTCACTGGTGGCTCCCATTCAGTCAGCTGCCAGCCAGCACCCCCAGGTCTTCTTCTGACAGGCAACTTTCCAGCCACTCTTCCCCAAGCCTGTAGCACTGCATGGGGTTGTTGTGACACAAGGGCAGGACCTGGCAATTTGTTTTGTTGGATCTCATACCAGTGGCCTCAGCCCATTTATCCAGCATGTCCAGATCCCTCTGTAAAAACTTTCTGTCTTTCAGCAGATCCACAGATTCGTCCAATTTGGTGTCATCTACAAACTAACTGAAAGTGCACTCAATCCCATTGTCCAGATCATTGGTAACGATATTAAGCAAGGCCTCAATGTTGAGCCCTGGAGAACCCCACTCATGACCAGCTGCCAGCTGGATGTAACTCCATTCACCACCACTCCCTGGGCCCAGCTGTTCAGGCATTTTTTTACCCAGCAAACAATTCATCCATCCAAGCCATGGGCAGATAGTTTCCCCAGGGGAATTCTCTGGGAGACAGTGTCAAAGGCTTTACCAAAATTCAGATAGACAAACTCTCCAGCCTTTCCCTCATCCACAATTTGTCATTGAAGGAGATCAGGTTGGTCAAGCAGGAGCTACCTTTCCTAAACCCATAGTGGCTGGGCCTGATTCCTTGGTTGTCCTGCATATGCTTCATGAGGGCTCTCAGTATGATCTGCTCCATGACCTTTCCTGGCACTGAGGCCAGGCTGACAGGCCTGTAGTTCCCTGGATCATCCTTCCAGCTGTTCTTGTAGATGGGCATCACATTTGCTCACCTCCAGTCAACTGGGACCTCCCTAGCTAGCCAGAATTGCTAATCATAGATGGAAAGTGAGCACCTCCCTCAGTACCCGTGGGAGGACCCTGTTCTGCCCCATGTCTAAGTGGTGTACAAGGTCATTGATTGTTTCCTGCAGGATTGTGTGCCTTCATTCTGCTCCCCATCTCTGCCTTCCAGCTCAGGGCGCTGGGTACCCCCAGAACAACTGGTCTTGCTCTTAAGGACTGAGGCTAAGAAGGCACTAAGTACTTTAGTCTTTTCCTCTTCCTTTGTCACTTTGTGTCCTGCTGCATCCAGTAAAGGATGGAGATTCTGCTCTGCCCTCCTGTTGCTAATGCATGTCAACAAGAACCATGAAGTAAACAATAGTGCTTTATGCATATCATTCATCCACCTATCACCATATGTGTAAGTTCATTCCTAAATACTTTAAGTATTAAATTTATCCTCAAATGTACAATTAGCATCACCAGAGTTAAAATCTAAGCATTTCTCTAAGTGTTTAAAGTCACTGCCTTCAGGACAAAAACATGACAATATACAACTTGTGTGAGAATAAATCTAGAGTATTTATTAAAAGTAATAATTAAGGAGGTTTTAGGTATTAGTAAGATAAATTTTTGCAGCCATCTTAGGTTTACAGAGATTTGGCCATGAATTTTACCTATGTAACTCACATTTACATATCCTGAGGATATTTCTTAGGGGAGAAGTAAAATTCAACTCCAACATTAAATTGTGTTATGTAATTTAAAACTAAATAAATTGGTCTATACAGTAGCATTATAAAAGTGTGGTCTGTATTTTCACAGAGTTATGTTGAATATGCTCATGTTAAATTTGATGGAGCTTTTTGTTTGGTTTGGATTTGGGGTTTGTGTGGAGGCAAATATATTTTCTTTAACAGAATCACAGAATGGCTGAGGTGGGAAGAGGACTCTGGAGGTCATCTAATCCAACATGCCCACTCACACAAGGCCCCCTAAAGCTGGTTGCCCAAGACCATACTCAGGTAGCTTTTGAATATCTCCAAGGATGGTGATACCTTTGGGCAACCTGTGCCAGTGTTCAGTCATCATTTTCCTATGATGAGTAGCAGAAGAATTATCTCTCTAACTGGGTACAGTTCTGCTGCTATACATCCTTTTATTTATTTGCTCTGGTAAGTTATCAACTAAATGACAAGCAGCACTTCTGATTGTGCAATTATTTTTATGCTTCTTGAAAGATTTGAATATGACTCTCTTGTATGCAAAAGAAAATCCTGGAATAAAAAGGCAGAAGCTGAGGGCTTCTTATGGCACTAGAGAGTGATAAAAGAGTAGCTTTGAAGCAGAAATTTTAATGATTACCACCATTACAAACCTAAAAATACATGAGAACTATGAAAAATGTTCATGGGGAAGATTTGAGTAAATCACAGAACAAGTTGAGTCATTTTGTAGGACACAACTGGAAGAACAAGAGAGCATTGATGTGCTACTGGAAAATATGTCTTAAATGTAGTCGATCCACTGCCAATCTTGTAATATTGTTGTAGCAACTGTAATTAGGACAGAACAACATTTAAGAGCATCTAAAGTATTAAAACAAGTGAAGTGGTGATGGTGCCCCTATCTGGTCGTTAGTTATGTATCAGATGCTGTTTGATCACATTTTTCATAGCTTCCAGACTGATTTACATGTGTAGGAAATTAACCCACAACATTTCAGATATCAATCATCACAGCTCTTCAAAATGTATTTTAATGTCATTTGATTTCCCAGTAGAGGAACAGACACATGCAGTGTATTTATAGGCCTTCCAGTGCTGTCTAGTCTGGGAAATGAACCATCTATTTTAAAAATGTGTTTGTTTTGGTTATATTTGCAAACTGATGACTAAAACATTTTAAATACCTAAATAACAATAAGCATTTTTTAAAAATTTACTCACCAAAAAAAGCAGCCTCTGAGTTGTGTACGGATGCAAATTAATAGCAGCAAGAGTTGAAGAGCAAATCAGGACAGACATGCAGATAAGAAATTAAAACTGCACAAACGTCATTTGCATATTCACCAGAGAATATGGATTTTTATCTGTGATGTGGAATTAAACTTTTAAGTCAACACTCTTCCTTACATATAACAGTCATGTTTTCAACAAAAATGCAAAATTAAATCTGAGCTCACATCCTTTCGTCTAATTTATTTTCTTTTTAAATAACTAGGCCATAGAGCCCTTATTGAGCATGAAAATGCATGGGAGCTGCAGTGGCTGCTTTCAGATTCTTCAGGGTATACAGGATCAGGCTGGCAGCGGAGCTAATTAACAAACCAGCATTTTAGCTATTGCTGAGCAGTGCTTGCACAGGGTCAAGGCTTTCTCTGTTCCTCTCTCTGACCACGAGCAAGCAGGCTGGGAGTGGGCAAGATGCTGGGAGAGGACACATCCTGGGCAAAGGGACATTCCCTGCCATCTTAATGACGTGCTCAGCAACCAAACTGGATGGGAGTTCACAGGAAAAAAGTCAAGATAATATTTCTCATGTGAAAAGTCTAAAAAAATTGGGGGGTAGAGGGCTGGCAAGTATTCAATTTTCCATCACTAATAAAGGAGAAAATTATATAATTCTCCAGTACTTTTGATTACCTTACATCTTATAAGTGTTTGATTAGTCAGGTTTGGGTTTTCCTGAATAAAATTTCAAATAAGAGAAAATAATCATACGAGTCTTATAAATGTATGCTTTCTAACAGTATTCTTTTGGTAGAGTAACACATCAAGAAAACAAAGAGAAAATTCCAAGGGAAACAAACCACTGGAAACAGGAAAAGCCAAACAACATATTGAAAAACTAAGCTTTAATTGCAGGTGTTCACTATATTTAATAAGTCTTAATCACCCTTTTCAACATGTACATTTAATTGTTTCAAAGGCACCAAGAAAAGGGCAAGAACACACAGAGCAGTTCATTTTTGTATACTTTTCATTTAATGTACTCATTCTTAAGATTGTTTACAAGAATAATAAAATCAGTATTTCTTGGAAAAGGCTGGCATTCTACTGGTTGTTTGATCCCAAGTTGTTGGGGTTTTTTTGCCCTTTGAACTGTTTCCTTTGTATTCTGAAATGATCTCCTGGAAACTTATGAAACAATACAGATTTATATCTGGCCAAATAATCTTTTTTCCCATGTGCTGGATTGCTAGGCATTAACAGTAAAAGGAGAATGCAGGGAACACAATGAATATGCAAAAGTTCTTTGATAGCCAAATTAAGGACTCTTTTACCTTCACATCTGTATATGAAGGGAGCCTACAAGAAATCTGAAAAGGCACTTTTCACTAGAAGATGTAGTAACAAGACAAGGGGGAATGGTCTAAAGCTAAAAGAGGGCAAGTTAAATTAGATACTAGAAATAAATTCTTCACTGTGAGGGTGGTGAGGCACTGGAACAGGTTGCCCAGAGAAGCTGTGGATGCTCCATCCCTGGAAGTGTTTGAGGACAGGCTGGATGGGGCATTGAGCAGCCTGGTCCAGTGGAGGGGTAGGGGGTTGGAATTACATGATCTCAAAGGTGTCTTCCAACAAAAGTCATTCTATGATTCAATGATTATGAGGCAAGGATTCATTCATCTCATAGCTGTCATTTACCCATTACACCAACAAAATAATCAGAGCTTATCCACGAAGTCATAAAACTCTGGACTGGGCACATAGCAGCACTTTGTAGCCATGACATGCATCTGCAGCCATATGATACTGTGTCACATGAGGTCCTCACATAAACTGATGGCTTCAGTGCTACTTTGAATCCAACCTCTCTTAGCTCAAGCGAAAAGAGTTCAAATTTATATCACAAATGGCAATAGAACAGGCAGAGTTTGATTTGTGATGCAGCTTTAAAACGCTATTCACTTTCAGACACAGCAACAGAAAAATCCTGCTGCCCAGAAAGGCACACACACACATATCTCTGTAGCTGAAAAGACAGCTCTATTCAGGAAGCAAGACCGTCCTTTCCCACATAAATACTGTAAGAATAATTTATGTTATAGATCTAAAGGATCTTCCTTATTGAGAAAACAAAACTAAACTTTTCTGTCCAATTTAGTACAATGATCCTTAAGTAAAATTCCTCATTTACATTATTCTGAACCTAGAAGCAAATGGACTTCATAGTTCCACTGCTGTAATCATTGGTTTATGTTTTTAATTACAAGTGCTGTTGCTTTCAGCACAGAACAGGACAGCTGAAAAAAGCTCAGTGTGTCTACATAAAAGAGATTTTTCACTTTTTCCAGTCCTATCAGTGAGTCTAATCAAATATATTATCTTTCTCTTTAATCATTGCTCCAGGATAGCCTTGGTAGTCATGAATGTGACAGTTATTAAGATATGGCATCATGAGGCTTTGGTTTTACTCCTTTCCTGTTCTTGCTGTCAACTGTACAAACACAGGATTGGTCTTGGCTTTTCCTGGTTTCTTTTCTGTTCTTTTCTCTTGCTCAATGAATCTCTTCCACATAGAGAAACCGTGATAAAAATAAAACTGTCACCTCAACACATTCACCCCCAGATACTAATTCCTTTACTCACTTCAAATAGGAATGACTTAGAAAAGTTGGGGGTTTTTGGAACATATTCTATTCACTCTATTTAGACTGCCAATAATGATTAGGAGAATGATTTCTATCAACAAACTGTAGATTAAACTACATGTCTCAAACAATACAATATCCTATCACTTCTATTTTTATCTGATTTTTGTAAAGATTTCTTATATTAACTTATTTCTCCTTATTTAATGCTACTTAATATCACTTGAGCAGTTTTTGAGGGAAAAGGAAAAAAAGTGTCATACATAATTTACAATTTCTTTTGATTAATCATCTTCTGTTGGCAGAACTGTTCATCTTTCATGTAAATATCTTGGGAACATTCAGTAGTTCTACTGGACTAACACTATATAAAAGCTACTGCTTAATTATTCATACATAGATTAAAGTGAATTAAAACTGTGGTCTCGGAATATCATGAAAATATTAAATTACCAAGAATTACTAATATAGAAATCTTCAAAGAAGTTATAAAAGTCAAATTCTCAGCTACAACCTACTGTTATCTTTTTGGTCCAAAAATCAAAGGAGAACTTATTTTCTTTTTTTTAATATGGTCATTTATTTTTTCACAATTTCAATTAATTGTACCAAAGATTTCAGAGAATCTTGTTCTTACTAAAGGAGATCATTTCAAGGAATAAATCACAGGAGTAGTTCATGGGATTTATATGGTTTTATGCTGACCTCAAGCCCTATGCAGTCCTCTCATGACTAAAAGGGCAAGCTGGAGCTAAACACTTCCATCCCTGCTCATGATGTCTACAAGCTGTAACATTGATGCCTTCAGATTTATCACCAATTTAGGGGAAAAAAGGGAAAAAACTGAACCTAGCATTATGGAGCAATATAATTCTATAATAAGGATTTCAAAGAGTTGTCAAGGAGTCCAATTATGCCTTTCTCAATAAATTTTGGCACTCATTTTGGGAAGGTCGAGGATATAATTCAGAAAACCCATGTAATGTACAGCCAGTCTCTCACCTGATACCTTGTTTTGCATGAGTTGCTGGCCTGTTATGATCCAAGTAAGAAAGTACTTAGACTCTGTAAGGTATCATTTAAATTCTCCTAATTAGAGATAACACTATAATGAGAGAAAAAAAAGGTAATTTTATGTCCCGTGTGCAGCTGGGAACTCTGAATGTTCAGCACTGAGTTATTCTCTGATGCACATGTAGCACATCCTGCAGACAACATGCATGGAGTTTTGGTAATTTGAGCTATTTTAGGATTTTATTGCAAGAAAACAACTCAATTTGTCATTTCTGCTATCAAACAGAAAGGATGTTCACACAAGAACTTCTCACTGTGCCTTCAGATAAAGGCAAGGCCACGCAGGTGCTGTAATCTCTGGAACATGGTGGGAGCTGCCTGCAGGCTCGTTTTTCACAGGGAGTGGGCTGGGTCTGTCCTGAGGCCAAGGGACAGAGGCAGCACAGCACCAGCCTGAAGGCAAAGCTGCATGTCCAGCACAGCTCAGGTTGACTGTTCTGTGGATCACTAATGAAGTAATGTGGCCTTCTGGTCAGGATCACTGCACACATCCTTCAGAACTAATGCTGTATTTTTCACAGAGGGACACTGAAAGGCATTTATGTTTCTCCCCAGAAGTTTTACATACCCGTCCTGAAAGCTCCCACTCTCACAGCTGCTGCCCTATTGCAGAGAGAGCACAGCTCTCTCTACTACCAAAATCTATCAACTACCAAAAATTCTACTTCCACCATCCTTTCTTCTTTCCTGTATCTGTGTACCATTAAATACATCATGCAGAAATTAGCATTAAGTTAATCTAATTGCACAAGCACATAGCTAATTTTCCCCCCCATACTTGTTCATTTGCACTCGATGCTTACAGTTACTATGGCTTTTTACTAATTTTTAATCTCTTCATTCACTCATTTCTCAAAAATTTCTCCTTATTTCTACTACTCATTTCTACCTTATTCACCTCTGTTCATCCCAGCTATGAAGAAACAGGGGTTTGCATGCATGCCCACTTCACATGCTCACAGCCCTGTCTGAACACCCATCTTTCTTCCTTTCTGTATGCAAGGCAAACAGAGGAGGGGAATATGAGTGAGTGTGTGTATATACATGTCTGTGTGTGCTTTGGTGTTTATTTACCCTCAAGCACACACACACCTGTATGCATGCAATTGGGTGGGTCCTGGAGTGGACACAAACCCACATCCCTGAAAGAAGTGAAACAGAGTTATTTCTCCACCTGCAAGCTGCAACATGTAGGATCTTTATTACTGCTTCTCTCAGGACTGAGCAGAGCTCAAATTCAAGGATTAATTATACCTTCAAACAGCATGATCAAACTCTGAAAATAAGGCTAAAGCCCTGCACCAAGAACTCCCTGATTCCTGGAGAGGATGAATTTGATATCCTGCCTCTACAAGTCACTGCTTTCTGTACTAATGTTCAAATTGTGATGCACCAGAGGTAGCCATGGAGAATAAACTCTGCTTCCCTCTATGCAGAGCACATATGAACAGCTGGGGCCACATTGCAGCTTGCTCTGCTTGGGACAAGCCACGCTGTCATCAGGCCACAGTAGTGGCATCCAGAGGCAGGAGCCCAGCACACAGGTTAAACTGGCCACTGCACAAGGCAGCCAGGCCATGGTCAGTGCACACACAGATGCTGTTGAAAAGGTTAATGATAGGAACCTCTGGCAGGCATGTGTAGAAATGTTTCGTGCTTGTTCCAGCTGAAGGTAAACTTCAAGCCTAACGTGTGACAAATGAGGTGTGACATCTTTTACTATGGGAAAGAAAAGTGACAGGATCACACAGAAATACTGCTGTGTCTGCAAAATGCTTAAACAACCACTTGCCACTTTGGCTTAAATCCTTAGTTTTGTTAGTTCACCAGCTAAGTAATATTCAGAACATCAACTTTTATTAAGAGAGAAAAATTTCATTCAATTAATATGCAGAATTAAAATCATTCAAGCAGAAAGATATGCTGAATTTTTATCCTACATCAGGTGCATCCTTTTTATCACCACCACGTTGCACAGCCAGTGTAGTATTGTCACAAGCACAGGTGATTTAATCACTAATTAAGGAAATGCTGCAATCAGAAATATAGCACAGCATGCCTTTGGGTCTAAATGAGAAATCCTAATCAGATTTAAATAGTTCAGTTGTTCCAGTTACTGCAACAATCTTTGTATTCATGGGGTTTTTTAATAGGATGAAACAATCTTTGTCCAAAATGCTGTTACCCAGGTACAAAAGTGCATGTATTTTAGGCACTTATCAGTTGCCTAATTCTATCTTCAGTCTTGAAGCAGCTGTTGGGTTTGTTTTATAATTTATTATCACTAATTTTCACAGGTTTTAATTCACTGTATTTATTTGAGGTTTATTTCATTATGGCCACAGCACCTTTAGTATCACAATTACCTTCTAAATCCAGTTTGCTTCAAATTTCAATAATTATGCAGAACTTGTAGTTGTGAAAATAGGAAACAAGTGTAACAACAGATTTCAACATCAGAAGACGACATTCTCCTAAAATTACAGTAACTATAATAATTTTTCTGACTTAACTCCAAATTAGTTTTTTTAAAATATGAAAAGTGGATGATGCTGGGGACCAACCTCCTCGGTCTGGTGATCGAGGTGCTGTTTTTCAGAAAGCTGCAGTAAAATGCATCTGCATTACTGTTGCTGTGTACTGCCCTCTCGTGGATTCATCAGACAAGAAAGCAAAAACAGGAATCGACTCGACTAAGAATATACAGACACCCAGGAGATTGTTTTTTCAAGTCCTGTAAAGGCTCTGTACATGCCTGACTTTGGCCACAGAAGTGGGCCCACAAGAATTCACACCCAGAAATACACATAAGCATTTACACAGCTGACCTCTAATCACTCAGGGAATAAATACATTAACAACACTTTGCGATCAAATTATGGCTCTTTATGTCTTCAAAAAAACTATTTATGGTTTTTACATAAAAATACCTTCTAGATTGGAGCGTGATAATTTTGGCTGCAAAGTTTTCTTTCTGTATCGATTATAATTGAAAAACATTTTAACTAATGAAAGCCTTAAGCTGCTTTAGAATCAAGCCAAGTATTTTAAAATTAAGCCAAAGTCTACAGCATTTTTAATAGGCATTTACAAGTAATGTAAATAGTTTAGAACTCACATAAATTTATGATACACATATTTTTAGGTCAAGACTAGTAAAACACACAGAATTTGACTACCAGAAGGAACATTTTATGCAAGCTGCAGAAAAGAGAGACACTTCAATACAGCTGGCACATTGAGCAAGACAAATCTGCAAGTATTCTCAAAAAATCCTTTGAGCATCAACACTGTTGTTTGTTCTGTGTGAAAATATGAGTTTCTCTGCAATTTAGTCTACTCCTGAAATTCACAAATTCCTGAATTTTTGATTTTTTTTTAGTCTTCAAAGCTGGGTATATAATTTATCTCTGAATATGGGATAGTCTGCTGCAGTTTTTTAAAGGCAAAACTGGAAAAAGCACAGGAAGGGTGCTTTGGTCTGTACAGTGTATAGCTAAAAGTCTGTGTCAATAACCTTATTCAGCCCAGTCCAAAAACCCCACATTCCCTTCCAACTCCTTCCCCAATTAATTGATTTCAACTAATTTTGAGAGGAAAAAAGATCAGAAGCTTTTAATTAGCATGGTTTACTATAGCATGGTGAAACAAGCTCTGCCACTGAACAAGGAACATAATATACCCATTGTTTCCATCATATTTTAAATTAAGACTTCAGAATAGGGTAAATTATCCCTCATTTCCTCTGTATCCAAAAAAAAAAGTGTGCATTTCAGAATGCTTTCACAAAAAGCAGATGGACATTTGACAGGATAATCAAATCCTGATAATCTAGGATTTTAATCCATGTTGTCAACTCTGTTTTCAAGGGATCTTGAACCATAACTTTGACAGGAAATGAAAGTATTAAAGAACAATGCAAGTGTTACAGTGCATGACCACCTCCAGATGTAATGAGGATAAACACAGTTCTGAGCCCAACGCTGCAGTGAAACTGGAGATTCAGCTCACAATCTGAACTCATTGCTGGCTTCTAGGGGCAGGTCAAGAATATAGATTTCTCCATGCCAACAACATGGAAAAGTCTCCACCACAGCCCTTCTGCTACGCATCTGAGTCTGTGCTCATTTCTTCTGCAGTGCTTTTCCATTGCTTCATTCAGGATTTAGCTTCTGTGGCATCGCCCATCTTTAAATGGGGAACAGATGGATAGGATGACAGATTTTGCATGTCTGTGCAATATAATTCCTTATGGAAAAAGCTACCAGATTTTAGTATTTCTAATTTACAAGAATGTTTTTATACCTTTTATCAGCATCAGACACTGCAGCTCACTTTCTGAAGCAGCTAGAAGTAAATAGGTATAGATTTTAGAATGGATAGAAGAAGAATGCACTTCAGGAAATTTTAAATTCAATAGAAGTCTATTTGAGTGTTCAGTTCTTTTATCTGGGCACCTTTTAGAGCCAACTAGGAAGGCTACAGAATGAGCACAGGAAAGTTTTCCTTCTCTGGTCATCCAATCAAATTGAGTAGGTCAGCTTTAGAAAGGAAAGTGTTCTTCTATTTCCCTTTGAGAGTCTTACTCGTGCATTGATGTGATATTCTGGTTTGTGCCTGTTCTCTACTATTCTATTAATACAAGAGGACCCAGGCTCAAGAATACTGGTGGTTTTGTTTGATCTCTCTTGCAGTAGTAAAATCAGAGCAAAAACAGGATTCAGCAGAAGAAAGGGTCCATAAAGAGCCTTAGAGACTTGTGGATTCCAGTGATTTCCATGGCAGTAGCAGAAAACAAGATTGGCCTTATTCAATTTTCTTTTGTGGTGCATTGCTTTGTTCCTGTGGTAGATGGCACTAAAGGAACCTATTATCAAGTTCACCACTTTTCACCTAAAATGCTGAGTTTAATTATTAATAGTTTTGCCAAGTACCAGTAGTTTGCCCTTAGCTTTTGTTTCCAGGCTAAGTATCATGTCAGCTTGAAATCTGGCAATGAGGGACAAGAGAAGGAAAGAAACATATTTCAATAAAAATAATTCAGCTGTGTAGTCAGAATTGGTTGAGACTTTGTTTGGCTATGTTAAAAAAAATAATCTTGCTTTGCTAAAATTCTAGCAATTTGTTTTGTGAAACGGGAACTTGAATTTCAGGTGGCCAAGCATGGGAAGAGGAGATGCCAACCAACCACTGTATCAAGAATGTGGCTTTTTTGTCCTTCTAAAACACTAAGTCCCACTGAGGTGAAAATATGGCAGGGCAAAAATAACTGCATAAATGTCAGCAAATCAGCACCTATAAATGATAATCTGAGAAGTGAAGTATATTCAAAGGGGATATTTCACAAAAGTGGTGGAATACTAATTAGAATAGCATGTGGTGTTACCAGGAGTTTTGGGAAAAGCAGGCTGTGACAAAAAATCTTGAGTGCTTTGTACAGATGAGAGCTCCAAGCAATTTGGAAAGTGACAACCAAAATATGGGAAACAGCGACTGAGCTATTTTATATAAAGAGAAAAAGAAAAGCATAAGAGAAATGAGATCTACAGATTTACTGAGGCCCTTTGCATTGTTGATCCTCTGTTTCATGCAATGGGCAGTTCTGTTCACTCTGCAGTGTTAACTGGAAGGTCATTTAGCAGCATTGTTATAGCAGCATATCATACTGATGGCTTTTGAAAGCCAGGTAAACCATCTAAGTCATCTGCTGGCAGGTTCACAGAATCACAGGATGGTTGAGTCTGGAAGGACCTCTGGAGGGCATCAGGGTCCAACCTCCCTGCTCAAGCAGCATCATGTAGAGCCTAGGACCATGTCTGGGAAGCTTCTGAATGCTTCATCCAAGGATGAAGACCCACAAGCTCTCTGGGCAACCTTGCCAGCCCTTGGTCACCATCACAGGGAGAAAGTGTTTCCTGGTGTTCAGAAGGAACTTCTTGTGTTTCAGTTGACTTCTGGGTTCTGTCCTTGTGGCACCTTCCTTCATGTACTTTAATACTTTGATCAGTTTTCCCCTGAGCCCCAAGCTGAAGAGTCACAGCTCTCCCAGCCTGTCCTCACAGGGGAGATGCTGCAGTCCCTTCATCATCTTTGTGGCCCTTCACTACACTCTCTCCAGGACATCCATGTCTCTCTTTATTTCTCTGGAGTCCAGAACTGGAACCAGGCCTCTCCAGTCCCAGGCTAAAACCTCCATTCCTCTTGGCCCAAGAGAGCCCCATGTCTCCCTGCCTGCTTGTACAGTTTAGCTGTGAAGCAACCTTCATCCCCAGCTTTGCCCAGCCACGTTACACGTTATTCATCCAGACCTAATTCAGTCATGCTGGTCTGCACCCCACAAGGACTACTGCAAAAGACAGCTGCCACAGATGTGCATCACAAAATCCCAGAATGGTTAAGGTTGCTGAGTGTAAGACAGCTAATACTTTAAGTTTCTTCCTAGTGTTGATAAATCATTTATAAGTCCTGGCAAAATTGGGGGGAGAGGAGAAGGAGCAAAGAAACGATGTAAAATTTTAGCTTTGTAGTTCAGCTTCAGTTGAGAGAGAGAAAAAAAATGTGATAGCAAATATTTATGTTCTTTTAGCATTTTGAGCAGGGCACACAAGTAAAACCTAATGAGATAAAGAAATTCAAATTAAAAACCAGCATGGTGTACATTTTGCTCATATTCTGTGGAACTTTAGATCCTATACAAGCAGAGATACCAGTGACTCAGCACACAGTGTGAATTAAAATAGGACCTTGCCCAAAACAAATAAATATTTGCTACAAAGATCACTGCATTTTAATACATACCCACTGTATGTATTACTGTACACTCCAGGCACTGAGGTCTACAAGGCCAATGATTCGCCTACATTGCCAGAAGCCTCCCTTGTGAAAAGTCACCTTGTTCCCATATGGTTATGAAACAAGAGCATTGACACTCTGTCAGAAATCTGTTGGATTTTTTTTCCTCTCTCTTCATCTTTAGTCAAGTTAGAGCTACACAAAAGTGTGTGAATGACAGCCCTGGTGTGACTGTATTCTTTTGTAAAATCACAAAAGGGTTCAGCTTGAGCAGAACTGACACCAACCTCCCAACAATATCTTATCAAGATCCATCAGCCCTGGCCTCCAGTGACCTCTTCCAGCAGTGAGCTTCATTTAAACACAGTTTAGAGAAAAGTTTCCCAGGTGGAAAAGGCCTACAATGCTGACAGCTCTGTTCAGGCCTTGGTTCAGGCTGACTGAACCAAGATCACCACCACATTTCACATAGTTAGTCAAACAGCACATAGATGGCAATTGTTGGTCACTGTCTATCCAACCTGGAATGTGTTATTAACTGATTTTTATGACTATAATGGTGGTTATTTGCATCTATATTAGGATCTTTTTAAAGAGAGCTTGGGGACCTATTCCTAGCAAGATGACCTGTAGGTAAATTATTTCATAATATAATTAAAACTTTGCCAACTGCAGAAAGAATGCCAAAGAGATTGCCTAAAACCTAAAATTATCCCGTGAAGACTATGCTCTCTAAGATCTCTAATTTTTCAGCAGTGAAAGAAAGTTTTCTTGGGCACAGAAACTTAAACCAATTTCAGCCACCCTGTATCTCCCTCTATAAAAGTCCCATGGGAACTCCAGGGTTATTCATTTTGTGAGGTTTAAGTTAACAGGATGTAAAAGATTCTTTATGAGGCACTATGTACAGTAAAGAGAATAACAGGAGCTTTTGGGATGTTTTTGTTTGTTTTTTACTTTATTTTTGACTGCTCAAAAATATTCCTTAGTTATGCATTTAATTCTCAATGAAGAACAGTGTCAAATTGCTTATAGCAGAGACTTGTAAGGAAAGTTGTTATTTTTTATTGGATGTACCTCAGGGTATGAAGTTTCTGTGACTTCCTCTGTTATTTTGTTCATTTCCCAGACCTACCTGACAACAACTGTCTTATCAACCTGATAGCTCAACACACCTGCAGAGAAATGTAAAAACAAGAGCTGGAGAAAAGATAACACCTATTTTGACATGATTAACATGTTAAAAAAAAAAAAAAAGGTCAGATGTCTGGCTCTGGGCATATGAGGTATATAACTAGATAAATTTAAATCTAGTGTGGGGAACAAAGGAAAGGAGGAAGGAAAAGCACCCCCTGTCTGCATCCACCTATCCCACAGTTATCCTGCAGGCAGTGGTGGGATCCCCATTGCAGAACTCATTCCCAGCTACCTTTGCTTTGTAGCAGCTTTCTGGTTTACACTGTTCCACTCTGTCACAGCCACAATAAACCTCCTATTAAACTGCAATAGCTTAGTCATTACCATATTTTGACACAAGTAGTAGAACAAAATACTACCAATAGAATTAATATTCTTAGACTTATTCATGATCATAGCATGGGAATTTCCATATGTTTTGAGGAGGAAAATAATTTAGAAATTGTCAGTTTGATATCATGATGGTAAAGAAATCCTATGGTCTATAAAAACTTATTAATAAAATGCTTTACCCTTCTAAAGTGAAATGTGCTCATTAAACCTCTCAGTAGCCATTTCATGATTGGGTGCATATATTATTCATAATGCTTTGGTTATGGTAAATACCTGAGATACATTCCCCAAACCTTACAATATTTCTTCAATATTGTAAAACTGTGATTTTCTCCTGCAAGTGCCTGTAGGTAAAGAAATTAAGCAGCTTATAGAACACAAAATTAATATACTGATTTCAAAACACAGGCACTTCTGATAGATAAGTGACAATATCAGATGGAAATACTTACAGTAATCTGGTTAATCATTGGATAAAATACAGCAGACCAGATCCTGATCCCACATATATTATCCACAGGAGTTGACCCATACAAGCCTAAATGGCATGCTACCAAATCCTGGTGCTCCAAACCATGCACACACATCCTAAGGCACCTTAAATGCTTCTTGTGAAGGAACTTGATGTGCTAGAGAATCAAAATTGCTCTTACTGCAAAATAAGCAATATAAGCAGTGTTCATATGTATGCATCATGTATTGGTTCTCCATTGAATGTAAGAATTTCTAGATGTGGTCTGAGTGATTTTATGATAATAGCAGAGGAATTTGCAATACCTACATTTGTGGGATTGCCTTAAAATATTTCCATGGTGCTTAGAATTTTTCCCATATATATCAGATATAAGATAAACTGCAGTTGTCGAGCAGCTGGAATGACAGCCCATCAATACAGAGAGAGAAACCAGTGTAGTTGGTTCCTTTAATTCAAGGTTTCATTTAAGATGTGATAACTGATCTTCATCTAAAATTCGGGTTATAATTCATTAGAAGCAGCCTAGGGGATTTTTCTCTTATTTTAATCACCACAAGTGATTTTAAATCAAATTAAGAATCCTATCTGATAATATTCCATGCATTTCATCTTCCTAGACAACCACCTAGAGACAGGGGAATGGAAATCTCTGATTCCATTGCAGTGGTCTCTACAGTCACACCACAATGTAAAGCAAATGGTACACCTTTGACAACTTTTCCCCATTTGGGTTCCTAATTCTACTTTTCAGGCAATAAGTGCATTCCTAAGATCTCTTATACATTGATTGCTAATTTTATTTCTTTCTGACAAGCTTTCAGCATGTGATAACATCTACCTGTTTGTTACCTTTTTCTCTTTGTCAGATCCTTTGAACTGATTAAACAGCTTAGCAAGCTGACTTTTCATCAAAGCTGAAACCTGCTCCATCACTTTCCATCAAAGAAGATAAGATTACAAAGGAGTCAACACATTAGTGACCCTGAAGGATCTCTATCATTTCTACTTTCTCTGCTATTACATTTCTCTGCAAACCCCTTAACTTCAGTGCTAGTGCCATTTCTTCTAAAAAAAAAAAAAGCAACCTATTATACAGACTAAAGTGATTCTGAGAAACACTATTCCATTTCAAAAGCATCTGGTAGGTCCTGTTCAAATATCACTGATATTCTGATATTTCTTAAGTTAGAATTTCAAGGTCCAGGGTTCCTGTAGAAGTCTTACTCAAGTAACCCAAATAGTCTGTTTAGAGTCTGTTTAGTTATAGTAAATGTTATTTCCCATAAAAAGATAAACCAAAGATATAGGGATTAATGTAACCATTCTTTGGCAAAGCATTTTAAGACTAAAAAAAAATAATTTGACAGATAACTGTAGGGTATAAAAGCAGCATGACGTTGCTCCCTCCTCAGCACATTATCTTAGGTTCCTACAGCAGCTGACAATGGGGTCAACAAAGCAATTTTGGTATTTTATTTCCTTTGGTTTTAAGGATTTTCCTTCAGATGTCACAGGACCCCCAAATACTCTTGAATAAAAAATGATTGCCAGTGACAATTACTGCAGTTCCAGAAAAACTTTTTACCAATTTGTATGTCATGTGCTAAAATGTGAATAATGCAAATAAATCACATGTATAAATATATAGAAGTGAAACTAGTCTTCTCAAAATTAACCAGGGATTTATTTATACATGGGCTAAATGAGGTGCTAAGTACTCTCATTTGCCATCATTTTAATTTAAGGGAAATAGATTTATCTGCATGTGCTTGGAAATTAACCAGAGATTCCCTGGTGCCTTGTCAAAAGCTCACTATGCCTTTTCCATGGAATCCAAGAAGCATATCCTGTTTCTGAACACTAGACATTATTTACAAGACTAATAGGGGTTTAGTTCAAGTAAACAAGTGGGGCAGAACCTGCAAAAGGAATCAGTCTGCCTGCTGCCAGACTGAGGCAATGTACCAGTGGAGAGTTCGTCCTACCTCCATTTTCAATGCACTTTGTGATTTTGAAGTTTAGTTTGAACACAAATATTTATCCATTTTGCATACCAGTTCAAAGAAAATCCATGTGACAAGTTGAGAATAAAGAGCAGTTTAAAAGTCACAGGCCAGAAATATCACTCAGCAGTGATCTTGGTTTTTCTACAGCACTGCTCCTAGTCAGTCTTTGGACATCCTTGAGAAATGAGATGAATGTGAAATACATTGTCCAGCTGCAGTCTGGAAAAGACTCTGTGGCTTAGTCTAGACACAAATTTCTTCCAATTTCCTCTTGCTGAAGAGGAAGGAATAATTTGTGGGTGATCTTTGCCTTTTATATGTTCCTTCCATCACAAGTGTGGGGAAGATTCGTGACTCTATTATTTCTCTAATTTCCTTCCCACAAAGCCTCCTTGACACAAAAGCACACTGACATGTGCCTACTCATCACAGGAGTCTTGCAGACTGGCAGAAGTAGTACAATGTAGTCTAAATATAGATACATATCTGTTTGAATGTATAAACCTGCAAAGTTCAAAGGGAGAAAAATTTTTAAGGCAAGTAATTTATACGTTATTTTCCAAACATCTAGGGTTAGAGCAGCTCATTAATGCAATAATGCTGTGTGAATGGGAGTCTGTCAAAACTATATGGGACTTTGTCTCACCACCTTGCCCCAAAAATAAAATATATTCTTCAATATTATTTCATGTTTTGACCTCAGACTCTCTGACCTGAAATAAGAGTGAAACAGTGGCAACAAACTTGAAAGGGCTGTCAATCCAAAGTTTAGCAAGTACACAAGGAAGGAGCATCCTGGACTCTGTTAACAGGCATGTAGCCAGTAGATTGAGGGCTGTCATTATTCTCCTCAGCACTTGCTATATGACATCTGGAATATTGTGTCCAGTTTTAGAGCCCTGAAACAGAAAATGCAATAATTAAACCAGTGCACATCCAGTGAAGGGCCAGCATGATGCTGAAGGGCTGGAACACTCCTGTGAGAAGAGACTGAGAAATCTGGACCTTCAGCCTGGAGAAGGACAGATTTGGAAGGAGATTGAATAATCCCCTAGCAGTAACTATGAGGAGATCACTGAAAAGACAGAGACAGCCATTAGTTCATGGTGGGAACACAAGGAACAACACATAGATGAACACAAGAGAAGTTCAAACATGTGAATTAAATCTTTCTCACTATCAGGACAGTGACAGTGAAAGAGGTTGCCCAGAGAGGAAGCACAGTATCTGTTCTTAGAGATTTTCAAGATGTGACTGGATAAAGCCCTGGTCTCACCTCATATATATGCCTCTTTTGAGCAGAAGGTTGAGTTAGGAACCTCCTGAAATCCAACACTCTTAAGAGAAGGAGGATTAATCTAGTTGAGCATTCTCTGTGTGCTCTTACTCAGGACATTAAATTTTTTGCTGCTAAACTTCATGTCATTAATCAGTTTTTTTACTGAGGGATATGAACATGTTATCACAGGTACAACAGCAATGATCCTACTATAGAGATTTTAGTGCTGCATGGACTGCTACCAGTAATTTAAATCAACTATTTCAGGTAATAGTCACACTCTGGCTCAAATCTCCAACTCCTAGGGCTGGCAGTGGCAATAAGTACTTCTGAAAACACTAGGTTTGAGAACAGGATGGTAGTGAGACAGTAACTTTACACACAATTATAGTGAGGATAATTTAGATGGCTCCATGGATGGCTTTTTTCCCAACAAGTTTCTTAATATAACCTGTAAATCCTTATGCAATTCATTGGTGTTCCATCTCATTCACTTTACTGTACTTAAATATTATTTGCATAAAGGTCCCAGACATGAGGAATGCCCAGTACACCAGCAAGTGTATCAACAAATGTTAAAATAAAGAAGCCTAAGGGAGGAAGAGTGGAAAAAATTACCACTCCTACATTGTTATCTCCACATGGTTTCCCATTACAAAATCTTATGTTGAACACCCCCACACACACTCTCAGTTAGTAACTTCCTTGCACAGACATTCATGGGTTTGGATGGAGCCTTAAATTGAACAACAACCCCCCCCCCCCCCCCCCCCCACAAA
>VZRX01018060.1:647578-708271 GCA_013398075.1 Notiomystis cincta | reverse complement strand
TTAATTTTTTTTCTTTTGTTTTTTGAAAAAAACAATTATTATCTAAGAAAGAAATGAGAAATAAAGGGTCTTGAATTTAGCCTGATTTTTGGTTATCTTTCAGTCTCTTTAGGATGCCAAAATCACATTTTCCTTAATATGATATGATCAACAGGATATTTTTAAAACATACACAAAACTTTTCTCTATTTTATTCCCTAAAAACTAAACGAACAGTGTGCATCTCCCGTTGTTGTGTATTCATTATATCTACAAGATTCATGTATCATTTCTCATTTGCATTGTATCTCATGACAATAGGTAGTCAAAAAAGACACATCCTTGGCTTTAGGGAGGTTGAGGTGTCCTTGTGTGATGGACAGGTATGGTGGGATGGGTAGGGTGAACGTCAGTACTGCTACATTTCAATTGACAGATATAATCTCTAATAAATTTAAGTGGGAGATTTTGTCCCTACACTAGTAGAAGATACCTTCTATTCCAGTATTTATACTTATTACTAATATTTACCCTAAATCTGACTTGTTCTCAGCTTAAATGCATTAAATTGCTTCTCAGTCACAACATAACCATGCAGTATTCAAATTAATCACATTTGCAAATAATTCTTCAAATGCTGAAAGTCAAAACTCTGACTATATAATTGCAATTTAGGCTACATAGCTTTAAGAAATAAATGAGCTACATGCCTCTGCACTAGAATTTGCTGACTGAACGAGACACACAAATTTAAAAAAACCTAACGTGATTTTGAGGACCTGCTTCTCAATGTGTGGAACATCCCTGGCCAAATAGTAGAACTTTTCTAAGGAGAGCTACATGTTTATTCCACACAGGAACAGAAGAAAGTGAGAGCAAGGTCAATCTGTTAGCATCAAAAAAGGAAAAAAAAAAGAATAGTTCAACCTGATAATCTTGAGATAGTTTCAGTCTGGTCTGTTGATACACTCTGGCTCAAAAGAGAAAGGCTGAAAACAGACTTGGTTTCATCATAACCTTTGCCTAACTAATATTTTCCATCTTGGTGGCTTTGTTATGCAGGGTTGTATTGAAAGGATCAGAAAAGAAAATTTGTGACCATGACAAAATAATGATTAATACACTAAAAAGTTTGATTTCTTTTTCTTTCTCCTAACTCCTATTTCCCATCCTACATGGGAACTTACTACTGAAACAAAGGGAATGTTAAAGATAAGTATTCAGCTTTGTATTATTTTGAGAACCATATCAAAATACTGCAGCAGTTTGATCACAAAAAAGAACAAACATGAGGTGCATGGAAGAAAAATAAATCAGACATAGGCAGGTTTCCCACTAGTTATTGGGTGTCTGCCTGTTACTTTGCTTTGCAAATCATAGAAATTTAAGTCTGTCAGTTAGATGTCCACATCTAAATGTACTACTATGAAACATTTAAAAAAACAGATGCCTTGTTGGAATAAATAAGTACTGCATGCAGTGAGATAGGGAGACAGATTCCAGATTTGTCTTTGTGGGAATTCCATAAAAAATTCAGCATCAGCTGAAGGTGTGACCCTGAAATAAAGTACTTATTCTACTTTGTGGACAAGTCTCATTCAGAGTTAGAATGGCTTTAATTCTTTTTAGCTTAATTTACCAAGTAAGCTAAAATGAATTAGGGCCATTTTAATTCTGAATGATTAATTTAGTCCACCAATTTAAGTGAAATGCTTTGGTAGTTATTCATGAGCTAACCCATGCCTAGCATCTAGACTGTTTAATGGGCAGTGGCTTTAGGCAGCAAGAGACAGAATGTACTTGTCCCTTTCATTTGCATTTGCAACCACAAAAAGCACTCTAAATGAAGTTGAAAAGTTATCTCTTCTGAATTATATTTTTCCCACCAGTGGTTAATATATGATATTGCAGATATGTACTTAATTAACCAAGTCTAACATGCATTGAGAAACCTGCTATCCACAAATGAATAATTTCTACAGATTTAAGACCCAACATTTTATGCCATTAAATATAGTACTTCACTTTCTCTCTAATTTCATACTCAGTATCAGCATATATCTTTACTACAAGAGAACACATAATTATATATTTAGTAAGCTGGGATGGTAAGTCAGATGGAGTTATGTGAAGGACTAGTGAGACAAGGAACATCAGAGCTGCATACATATTGGAATGACAACATAGAACTTTTTACCCATTTGGTCACACTGAGACACATACAAAAGTATATTAATATGCATATTGGTTGTTTTCCCTTTAATATAGATGGTAGCTCAGAGAATGAGATTGACATTGATGGCTTCATTGTCACGTACAATATGCACTGTCTTAACTTCTCTGGCAATTTTAAAGACAATAACCTCAGGTAAAGATGGAAAATTCTCCAGTGAAGTAGTACATGTGGCCAATGACTGTAGTTGCAGCATTTTCATTTCTCTTGATTACTTACATGTTTATAACACTGGCATTCAGGTTTGGCATGCCTGGAATTAATGTAGCCATGCTGACAAGTATGATATAGGGGCTATGCATAATTGGTTAATGTCATCTTTATTACTGTATCTTAGTTTTTATTATTTTTATAGAAAGTATCCTAGGATCTACTTGTGCAAAGCATACAGTCATTCAAAAGGCTTAAGGAATTTGTCCTGAAAATTTATGTGTTTATAGGCAAACATCTGCCAGGTCTGAAGCAATAGTTATGTAAATGAAGCTGTGATTCAGATGTGGAAGTCTTAAATATGTTTCTACCATGATTTCAGTGGATGATACAGTAGTATGAGAGACATTTGCAGCACATGAAGGAAAAATCACTCACATTTTTTCAAGACAAGTGAATGTTCTGTGCTCATCACCTACACAGCTGCCATTCTGTAGTGTTTGTTAATTTGACTATCAGCTCTGGCTCACATTGTGGCAAGTATATTTTGAATAGTCTTAAATAATTAATGTACTTAATGATCCGTAACATCATGTTCTTAAAAATCAAAGTCCTGAGCTGATACACCTTTGGAAAAAGGAGTTTAATTTATTCTAAATGTCTTTCTAGGCATATTTCTCTGTAATACTACAGTAAAATAGCTTATGATCATGGAGGAATCATATTGTGAAAAAATAGATAAAATTTCTCGTAGATTTACTCTGTTTTTACAAAACAGGAACAAAATACATGTACCTTGAAGTAATAAGAACTGCTTCTGTGCTTCCCAAACATAAACACAGTGGTTTTGTGTGAAAGAGACATGAGTGAGCAAATGCACATTGAGGCTCATGAAGGGAAAACCTAAAGAAAACTCAGAAACATATATCATCTTTGTAAACTGACAGTATTGCTCCCATTACACTGTTCCTTTTTCTTTTAGTCATCTCAGTACGATCATCTTGGCTAAGGCAGGTTGAGACTGGGCAAGAGAAAAGAGAAGATAAAAGAGTGTTTCATTCTAACCAACAACTTCCAGTGTTTCATTCTAACCAACTACATTTATTCACTTTAATCAGCCTATATATGGCAAGATCACTGCAAATTTAATACAAAATTAAATGCATTTCTTTTAGTGTTTCAAAATCATCCTTATTGATCACCTTTTATATCTTCTTATCTGCTTCATAAGAATCAGGATTATTAAAATTGGGTTTCCACAGTGTTCAGAGCCACATCTGAGTCTTTTTGGTATTTCAAAAGAAGTGAATATACAGACACAGCTGACCAGAATAAGTAATTCTAAGAATGGAGCAGTCTTTCTGGATGACTTGAGTATCTTGGTGTACTTTGCTTTAATAACGTAGCCTAGCTCATTGCTTGTAGATGTGCCTGAGACTTCAGAGATATTAATGGGTTCATAGAGTGATCTAGATGAATTAATGTGAACACAGTGTGATGCCAGTACATGAAGGAAGAGAAAGAGAATTTAGGAGTACAAACAGCAAATTAGGGGGCTGGTAGAGTCTGAGTTGGAGGATGTGAGGTATTTTCATGGCCATAACTGGTAACAAGTAAAACTGTGTATGGCTCAGAGGCACTTAGAAAACTGACAATGTGAGAGGATGCAGAGAAAAGTCTCTGAAATTAAGTGATTATAGAAAACTATAACAGTGAAGAATAAAACAAACATCAATGGGAGCGAAAGCAAAATTGAGGAATTCAAATATTAAATTAGGGTGTTTCATTTCCCAGAATTTATTCTACACTGCCTGAGTTGGCTGGGCAACAATTTTCCAATGAAACAGTCACATGAATACATGTTTTACATTTATTAAAAGGGAAGATTTCTAAATGACATGAACAAATCTCAAGCACTACTGCTGGGATAATTGTTTTCTAAGAGAGTGAATAATAAAAATACAACTAGAAGAAAACAGGCCATCTCNGAAAGCAAAATTGAGGAATTCAAATATTAAATTAGGGTGTTTCATTTCCCAGAATTTATTCTACACTGCCTGAGTTGGCTGGGCAACAATTTTCCAATGAAACAGTCACATGAATACATGTTTTACATTTATTAAAAGGGAAGATTTCTAAATGACATGAACAAATCTCAAGCACTACTGCTGGGATAATTGTTTTCTAAGAGAGTGAATAATAAAAATACAACTAGAAGAAAACAGGCCATCTCTTTTTTTTTAAGAAAAAAAACCCAAAACACTACTTTTTAAAAAAGCCTCTATTTGTCTTTCTTTTTCTGAGGTCCAGCTTCTCTGCCATGTGCCATATTTCTAAACTAATATTCCCTTGTGTTTGTTGACTTCTAGTAAAACAGCACTGAACAGCTTTATGTTTTGTCCTTCCTAGGGCCCCAGGGCCGTTGCAGTGGCAGCTTTCTGCAGATCTGAGCATCACTGGAGGAGATCCTCTCTGCTGTCTTGGTGCAGGAGCTGTCCAGGCTCCTTTGACAGCCACAGTGACTGCCTCAAGAGAAGAGAGGACATTGCTCCCATTTTCACGCTCAGATCTGCCTCCCTAACTTTGGTCATCTTGGTCCAAATGAGATTGTTCTTATTCACAGGGGAGGCAGTGCTCTCCTGCCAAGCTTGGGTAGTCTCACTGTCTCTAGGTGAAGACAACTGGATTCCCCAAACCCTCTGTAAGCAGGAGTACAAGCCCTTGTTCACAGTTTGCAGACTCAGTGGTTGAGGAAGATGAGCTCTTATTACAGTTCTACAGTGGCACATACAAATCTCCAGAACCTTGCTGTGCCACGATTGATCAGACTTAGAATAAAATATCTACCACTGCCTCTCTAACAAGCACCCCACAGGCCTCATCTGTCACTGGTTATTTATATCAAAGTGACCTTAGAATAATGTACAAGCAGAAGATGCTTAGGGAACATGATATTGATGATCAAGGAAAATGTTCTACCAGGCTGTCAGTGGCCTTGGAGCAAGCTTCTTGAGGGCAGCCTGGCACTCAGCCTTCAGTCTCCCCATGCAGAGCACTGCACTAAGCCCCGTGGCCCTGCAGGATCAGAGGTCAGCTCTCTGCTCAAGTCACCAAAGGAAGCATTAGCAGTGGAGACAAACCTGCACTATTCACACCTTCCCTTATAAAGCCATTCCAAAAACAGTATGCAGAGAGATCCAACTGAAAGGGTTATGGAGATGCAGAGCATCTGATCAGAAGCAAAAACTGAAGAGCCAGCTTGGTATTTTGCCATCAACCAGGTCAGAAGAAATATGCCATATTAAATTTGATAGGCTTTGTTCTTTAACTAACACACTGAATGATCATGCTTTATAGGCTAATAGCTTAGGTGTCTTGTGGGATCAAAAATGCATCTATATGTCTGCTTTTAGTTCATTGCAGCAGTTTTGAACAGTAGCAGAATATTTATGAACTCTTACAAACCTTATCGTCAGCTGAAACTCCTTTTTCCTAATGAGAACTGCAGCTGACAAGCAGCAGCATCAATAGACTGAACATGATAAGCATTCACAGCCATGATGCAGAATGCCAGGTCTGAGGCTGAATAAGATGACTGGTTTTAGGTACTCACTTTCCTGGTGGCTCCCTTTATTCATCCTCAACACGTGCAGAAATTATCAAAACTTCTCCATCAGTACATGATTCTATAGAACAGAAAGGGTGAAGAGATACATAGGTTTCACAGATTCTTAGCTACTATTTCCTACTTGTTATAAATTTAAAATTGTTAATTTCTTAACAAACTTAGGGGATGGGATGAGCAGGTTTGAAGCTGCTTATCATTCTGTTATTGTCTTTAACATTTTATCTCTCTACATGCTCAAGGTAATTATGATTCCCACATAACTAGGATTCTTTTATTTCTTTTTCACTAAGTAAAGTTGATATTATTTTTTATTATGAAGAATCCTAATGTAGGAAGTAATATTTTACTTTTATTGTAAATCCTAGTGCACTTGAATAGATGCAATACATTTTTTCTAATTTGTATTTTTCCAAATTCATTCATTGATATAAATTCTGGAACAACTGACTTTTTTGCTTCATGACACAAATATATTTGGGGCTGACTTAAATATGTAGCTGAGAAAGGGCTTTTGTTCTAATTAGAATTAAAATTTAAAATGTAGCTATAATGCAAATAACACAAAGCTATTTCAGCCTTTTCAAATGCTTTTCTTGCTTTCTCCTTTCTTCCATTTTGTCTAAAACACTTAAGTCAGTTTAGATTAACCAGTAAGCCTGGCCTTGAAACAGCTTTTTCTTATGAAATAAGTTCTTTATATGAAAATATCCCTTACTGCCCAGTGGAATTCCCTATTGATACAGTCTCTCCTGAATTAGATTCAATGTTTACCTGTTCCTTTACTGTATCATGTTAAAATGAATCAATATAATCACATCCAATTTTCTTGTGACTTTTTTAAGAGATGTTATTTAGCTTAGAGATAATAGTAAACAATGGTGTAAGTAAAATTAAATATGTGTATATATATGTAACATACTAAAGTTTTAGTTAAAAGCAGAGTAGTTAAAAACCAGTACCATTCATGTTATATACCCTGAGGATGCTCTGAATTAAACTCATAAACAGCTATTGAAAACAGAAGCCGTGATGATTAAGTTATTCTGTCTTCCTCAACCCTATAACCTTGCAGGGTTGAGCAGAGCCAGACTGACCCTGATCAGACCTGTAAGAATATATGATTTCTTTGCCTCTGGAGGCACATGTCTTTGGGTTTTTTGGTTGGTTGCTTGGGGATTTTTTTGGCTTGGGGTTTTTCCTTTTTCTTTTTTCTTCTTTTTTTCTTTTCTTCATCCATTTTTCTGCTTGGCTGATTTTCTTCTTTGGATATTGTTTAGTTAATCATAGGACTGCTACTTTTTCCTGATGTTCTGAAGCCTGTAGAAGTCTCCTTTCTGCTATACCAAATTCTGTGTCCAAGAAGTAAATTTCTCCAAAACCTGTAAGAGAATCTCCTTGCAGAGGTTAGGAGAGAAACCAGAAGGAACTCTATGACAACAATTTCTATCTTAAAGGAGTGGTATTTATGCAGACTCTTTACAAATTAGTCATAAACATTCCCTGGATCCTCAATTTATGAGTCTTTCAACTCAGAATTCCTAAGCTGTTTTGACTACAGGAGTTAGGTGATTAAATGACCATGGAAATAATGCATCTCTCCAACTATTAGTCTCAAGTCTGGACCTACAGGTAGTTTTTGAAATTGGTGTGGGATTTAAAATTTGCTTGAACTATGAGTACCAGCTCAGGGATTTATCCTTCCTTACACCAAAAAAAAAAAAAAGTTTTCTCAGGGTGAGGTGGGTTTTGTAAGTTTTATTACCTTCTTTTCAGACTAAAATTTGTGTACTTCTCTATTGCTACAGGCATTTGTTCAGAAGAGCATCGATTTTCCAGTGGTCACGTATAATAATTTTACTCTGCACAAATGTTTTGCTATTTTTAATAAATTCTTGCTTTTTTAGCAGGCTGCCCAGGCCCTGCCACAGGAATATTTAAAAGATGTAGTGGCAGATGTTCCTAACTGCAGTTTAGTACATATCCAGTGAATACAACCAGAACATTTCAAGTTGGTAACAGTGATGGGCCTTGAAGCAGTAAGAGAACAGCAATGGCAAGAAAAAACCTTGTCCCAACTGGCACTTTTTCTCCTGGATTACTGCAATGTCTCATTTTTAATACTGAGAATAATTTATTGTGATTGCATTACTAAAAACTGCTGCTTAGAGGCAAATCCAAGCTGACCTCATCATGAATAAGGATTTAGTGAAATAACTCTTTAACCAGCTGCAATTGTTCCTATAATCTAAAGCATTAAATAGTATAGATATGCAGAAGAATCCACATGATCTAACAGAACATAGAGTTAGAAGCTAGAAAATCATTATTATGGGTCTGGAAGTCCTGTGTTCTGCTTAAAACCAGAGAAATTAATCTGTCTGGAGCCAGTTCTGCTCACACAGCAGTTATATGCACATTTAATTCTGTTATTTCATTACTTTTGATTTACACTGGTGGAGGTCAAAATATTGTAATTTTTTAGGTGATGTTCCTCTAATGTATTAAAACCACAACATGAGGTAGAATGAGACTTGTCTACTCTTTTGATAGTGGGAAATAATTGAAAAGCACCATAAAGTGTTCAAAATTATGTATATGCGAACTCTGATTACAAATAGAAGGGGCTGTATATTAGCAGTAATGACTTATTTTTGGACAGAATCTGTTACATAAAAAATTGCTTCTCCATGTCTTTTGGGAACTTGTAATGATTTTTGAAAAGCATAAATTGCATGAAAGGACCAAATGGAAACATCTGTTCTATGGTCTAGACTCTATACATGTGCAGTTCTATGGCACCAAGCCCTTTTCCCAGAGGTAGATCTTGTGCACCCAGGCTGTCCTTTGGAGATGTTTTACATATGTTAGCATGTGGGCATTTTTATAACCACATCTTGCATCAATGGGTTCTGCTGTCATCCTGGGAAATAAACTTCTCTGACTGCAGATGTAAGTACCTTGGGGCTCCAGAGTCAGTTCTGGCACAGAGCACTCCAGTTCAGTCAGGCTTTGCAGACCTAGTGCTGCATTACTTTCAAAACCTTCATTAAAACTAATGGAATGTTACTTTTATAACCTAGGATACCTTAAACAGATTTTAGTTGAGTTTGCTATTTATATATTAAACAATTAATTATTTTTAAAAAACAAAAATGTATTTTCATTAGCTGAAAGTTGTTGCTAAAATCATAAGGCTTTAGTCTTTAGAAGTACTTTTTGTTTACTCTGAGATGTGAATGAATATCAAGTTGAAGTATCATTTAAAAAAAAAACAGATCAAACTTAAATATATCTGGGAAAATATAAAAAATATTCTGTAAGATCATTACAGAATGAGAAGTTTGTATTAGGTCTAAAGCTAGGATTTTTCTCCTGGTCTTTTGAGAACTGCTACCTTATGAGTTTCAGCATATGCTTTTCAACCTACTTAACATGCTCTTGATGACATGCTCTTGGCTGAATCAAATAATACATGCTGTATATCTTCTGTGGTCAAGATAGTGGGGTTTTTCTGAATTTTTTGAACTTAGAATCTCCTCTGCCGTATTATGTTTTTGAAGTTACTTGTTAATCACTGAAGTGCAAATGAAATGTATCTAACCTGTTCATTATGATAATGGTGTTGGAGCCATGGCCATCTAATTATATACATATAGTTCTGATTGTTGGTTGGAAAAATAAGTCTCTAGTGAGCATAATTTAATTTACTGATTCAGAATTTTCTTTTTATGTAAATATTCCACTATTCATGTCTACAGTAGACTTCTTTCAGGTAACTAAATAATTAGGGTATTTTCAGAGAGCCAACACAAAAGAAGGAAAGGCCTAATTTGAGGCAAATGCAATTTTTGTTTAAAAATAGATTTATATAAAAGCTATTTTATTGAGCTCTGTAGTGAATCCATTCTTTTCCAGCCCTTTTAGGCAGTGGAGTAGAGGCATTTCTGTGGGCAGATGTGTAAGTAGCACTGTAGATGATGTGGAGGTCAAAAGGTATAGATTGTTGCAGTAATATTTGTAGGACGTGCATGAGAATTTTAAGTGATTCAGGTGTGTAACATCATGCCAGAATGTAGGAATAATAAGAATACTAAAATCAATTAGTTTGATGCTAATTGGTGAAAGACAGGTATGCTTTTCCACCTCTGAGAATGTACCACTTGAGTAGTGCCATGGCCATGATTTTCCCTTGCATCATTCCATATGAGTATCAATGTTGTGTCAAGTAGATTGTGTTTTCTATTGCTTTCTAATTCAATCAGTGAAGTGGCCCAGAAAGCACTTTGCTATCACAGAGTAGAAATCTCTGACATGGCTGAAAACCAACATTTTTAAAAGTTTTTAAAAAATATGTGTATAACAAAAAACAGCATTCTATTGATGGGTCTTAGAGTAATCTATGTGCTTGGTAGACCTGTAGAGCGTCATTATCATAGTCTCACTAATTCTAATGGATTAATTTGCTCAATCCAGTAAAGTGCTGTTCCTATGCTAAGAGTAGTACACCATGATCAGATGGATTATACCCATGGAATATATCTGCTGTTAGGTCAAATTTTCTGCCTTTTTTTAAATATTTTGACATTAAATTTTTGGTCTGGTGTTAAGTAGGTGAGAAATCCTGCACCTCAGTTATGCTGTAATGCAGGCTTCAGGGAGAACTTCTGTAAGAGGTGTTTGACAACCTGTGCTTTGTTTAACTCAGATCTGCAGCTGGACAGTTCGTGTGATTTACAGAGCATTGCATGGGCAACACCTGTAAAATAAGCCATGGTACTCTCTGACACTGGACCCTGGAGCTAGGAAGGATATGTTAGCAGATGCACTCAGATACTTTTTCCAAGTGTGGATTTTGCAGTAAGAGTGAAGGAGAACATTGGGTTTTAGCATTGGTGAGATATTTGTCTCCTTAAAAATATTAAATGAATTGCTGGGTCTGACCCTGAAATCATGATTTCAGAAACATGGAAAAGTGCTTTTATTAAATCCAGTGAAAAAATCTAATGTATTTTCAAAAAATCCTGAAAGATCTAGATCCAAGAGATTTTCATTTATAGTTTTTGGTTAGATCTCTTGTGTACATTCCTACTTAAAATCCCATGCATGTATTTCTGAAGGAAGGATTTAGATTTATTTTTGGACTCAGTTTTATAGTTATTTAGCATTGGAACATCTCTCTAGGGAAATGATGGAGTCACCATCCCTGGAAGTGTTCAAAAAATGTGTGGATATGGCCCTCGAGGACATGGTTTAGAGGTGAACATCACAGTGGTGTTGGGATGATGATTGGATTTGATGATCTTAGAGGTCTTTTCTGAGCCTAACAATTCTATGATTCTGTGATTCTCAGGTTTAAATTTTGAATCACTGCTTTTCCTCTCATTTGTGTTGTGTTTTCCCATTAAGGTTATTCTGTTGACTAGAGAAGAGCTCTTTATGCCTTATATTTAAGACCACGGGTGTCCCATAGGAGTCCAGAGAGGATTTACAGCACCACAAGATACCTTTTAGGATGTTCCAGGTCCATTTTGGAAACCACTGCAATAGCCCTTCCTATCAGTGTGCCACACACAGATCTCCCATGATGAACTGGGTGGGATACTGTGTTTAAAATTGCATGTGTGATCATCAAGTGACAGTTAGCAAGGACACATGCCCTTGGAACTGGTTATGTAAACCTTTTGACTCAGAGTAGATCTCTGGTTTTTGTAAACACCTTCTAGCCCACCTTCTCAGCTTACAAACTTTGGAGTGCCTGAGTGGGACCAGGCCATTTTACAACAGCCAAGGCTCTTGTCCTTTACTCTTATTCCTCTCTTCTCTATATAAAATTTAGCAGCCAGTCATGATGTCTGTGTACAAAAGAGCCAGCTTGGTGGTATCACAAATGATAAAAATGTAATGTGCAAAATTCACATCCAGCAACACTTCTTCCATTTTTTATATTTTCTCATAAAAACAATTTAGGAGACTTAAATAAGCACAAGAAAATGCTCTTAAAAAGGCATGCAATATCATTTAGCTTCACCTAGAAGCTTTATCATTCTACAAAATCATCCACACTCAGTTTAACTGTTCTTAGTTATTACAGTTTGCAGCACCTGTTATTTAAAATATTGATTCCTGTTCCTTCTCTTCATACTGCTTTAGAATCTTTCACAGAATGTAAACTTCCCTGTCAAAAATTCATAGATAATTCATCTCATATTTTAATGAGTGCTTCTATCATTTAGAAAAGATTAGGCAACCATCTGCAGAAATGTCTGTAGTAAATCGTTGCAGGGCAAGGATATAGTCTAGATGTCCTTGTTAGTCCTTCTTTCTACAGTTTACTTTCTTTTCAGTCTTTCTAGAACAGAAAATAAGAATTATTGAATTCAAGAATAGCTTAGGAAATTACAGTTTATCCTCAGTCATCATCTCTTGACTTTTAATTGTATAGAACAATAAAGAGGCACATACTGGCCTGTGTGTAATAACTACATAGCTTGCTGCAGAAAAGAGACAGTTTATATAAAAATGATGCCATTCTGAAATAACTACTGCACTGGCTAACCATATCAGTAATTCAATTAATTAAATATATGACAAAAGCAAAATACTTAATGCAGAAGTAAAATAGTATGAAATATAAAGAAGAAATGAAGATACTGAAGAATTATTATTATATCATGATTTAAATTTTTAAAGGCTACACATGAATAAGTTATTATAGGAGAAACATTAAAATGATGAGAATACTACAAGAGAATGCATTAAAAGTCTTCCATTTTAAAAAGCAAAAATATATAAAGGTAATCCCCTGCACTTTCATTCTTTAATGTGTTATTACATCCATGAATCTTTTGAGAGAACAATATGGAGTGTGAGGGAATAACAGACTACTGAATTTACATGATTTAAATGCTAAACTTGAAAATGTAAAGTGCTCTTTATCAGTATTGCTATTTTTATTTGAGCACAAACATTTTGGGATGGATTACCAGGGAAATACTTGAATGGGAAAAGTGTGGACTACAGAGCATCTTCTGCCTACCTGGCAGTGATAACTACAAATGTCAGATTTGGTAGGTATAAAAAGGGGTAAAGCTGCAGTTTGGGCTTCCATCCACCCCTCCTTTTCCTCTTTGCTTAGTTACAATTCTGCAAAGCACATGTGAAAACACACTACCTACTATGGTGACATTTCACATTCATTTTGAACAAGTATGAGTCACTTCACTAGATTTTTATGCTCAGTTTCTCCTGCCTAGGTGTACAATGATGAGCAATTGGGGCCAGGAAGGCAAGTAATAGAGTTTGTATGGTTTCAACATTCTCTGCACATTGAAAGTGAAGAAATATTACATCTTTATGATATTCTTCACTGAACAAATCTGTAACCATAAATAAACAAGTTCAGATTCCAGTAAAGATAATGGCTGGCCAAGAGAGTCACTGCAGAGATGCACAGAGAGACAGCAGATTGCATTGCCATGAGAAAGTCTAGCTCCTTGGGATTCATGCTATCGTTTATATTTTAATTCAGCAATATTTCAATTCTTATGTCATTAAAAATATCAGCAGTAGCATTAATCCAAAGTTATGTCCTAGGAGTAAATGGGTCTCCCTAGAGATGAATATAAACTAATTACCTTTGTACAATATGTTGACTGTTTAGAATACATAATTATTTTCCCTAATTTTTTGAAAGATGAAAGAATGCATGCATATTTGTATTAGGATATCTCTGTGTGAGAGAAAGGAAATCTTTCCTACAAATGTTTACCTGTCTTTTACTTGATAAAATGCAATAATTTATTACAGTTTAAAAAATGTACTGTGTTAGTACAAATGCTTTTGCCTTTCATATATCCACTATCAAAAAATCCTTTCTGTGTTTTCATGAGTAATATTTTTCTCACTGTTCATGGGTACAGCTCAGTTCAGATCTTAATTCACTCTAGTGAAAGAAAATTATTCCATTCAGTTTGAAACTGATCAAAGCTCTTCTATACTGTTTTGGAGAGCCAAAAGGGGACTTTTTATGGGACCAGGATCTACGTAGGAAGTAAGCAAGGGCTGTTTTAAGAATGTTTTCCACATTCACTAAGAAGAGGTTCCCATGGAAATCTAATTCAGCTAATAGTTACGTTACCCTTTTGGCAACTTGCCTGCCTCATGAGGAAATATCATTTTAAGGGGTTCCCATAGAAAGCTATAGCTTAAATCTGTACTGCAGAGTGATGGTATTCACTAATGCCCTGAAGCTCTGTGTCCTGCCAATGCAGCATTAGAGAACAAGTGCTTCCTTGTGGGGCCTGGGCACCCTGCTACAGTGAAACTGGGCTGGAGATAGTGAAAGGAATGCTCCTCAGGTTTTCTTCTGTCATAGGGCTTACTGTAAGGAAGAAAAAAAAACCCAAAACAACAAAAAAACCCCTGCAACTCATGTTTTATTAGTTTTGTGTGTTTTGTTGGGGTCTTATTAATCTTCAGTCCTCCAAAAGACAAAAGAAGGACTTAAAAAAAAAAACCAAACAAAAATAAAACCCCCTCAGTTCTTTAAATGTAGTGACATTTATTATGTATATATATGAGAGATAATTTTATAGTGAAAATGAAACAGAAAGTCGCAGCTTCTCAAGTCAATACGAAATTGTGCTTCTAAGTCAACACACATTCTGCCATCTAGTGACCAGAAGAAATTGTACTGACCAGTTGCCAGTGTGATGAGAAACCCCAAGTACTGCCACTGTTGCGTATCTTCGTGGGAGAACCTCAAAAATAGGCTAAAAGCAAATGTGCAGAAAACTTTTTCAAGCTTCTGGAAGTCAGAAATTGATCAGATCTACTGAAATTAGTTAATATTGCAGCCCAAAATTGATTTAAACAAACCAATTCTTTACATATTTCTGTAGTCTTCTTTCTTCCTTTCCCCCTCTGTATCCCCTCCTCCCCCTTCACCTGGGACTTACATCAGCATTTTGCATAATTTCTGGGAAAAACATTTGTGTGTTAGCACAGAGAGGATGCCATGCTACTATAGGTGAGACAGTTTGCATTATTGCACATTCTGGCTGCAAGACCTGTTCTGTTCATTCTGTAGTCAAGAGTAAATGAAAACACTGGTTTGGCTGGTTACAGTTCAGAGTGGGTAGGATAGTGTGAATCACACTGCTGGAGCACTGTGGGTGAAAGAAGATGACAGTCACTTTGGGGAGTCGACTGCCTCTCCTTGCTTTGAAGGTTCTGAAAAGCTTTCAGGAAACTGCTCTTACTTTCCAGGTGGTTCTGTACAAGCTGAGGACATTCAGCAGCTCTCAGAAGTTCCCTGACATTGTACAGGTCCTAAGGGGGTAACCCTAGAGGTCTCAGAATCACCTTTTTTTTTTTAGTTCATTCATGATGTCATCACCAACTTCTATGATGAAAAAGGCTTTTTATATTAATGCCACTGTGTCCTGCACCATAAATAGCACAATTCATAGTAGATGGTACACCATAATACATTTGCACTGTGAAGTTCTCATGAAATAAAAAATAGCAATAAAAGCCAAACCAACATGGTTTATAATGTCATCTGATGAATAGGATATATATGTAACAAATATATTTATATATATGTCACAAATGTGATAAAACAGACTAGGCATAAAATCAATTTGATGCATACCTTAATTTTGAAGAATATCCTCTTGTCAAAAAGCAAAGACTAGCCTTGGTGACTAGAACCTTGCAAAGCTGGTATTTTTCTTTTGTATTTCTCAGTTGTCCTAGTTTGCATTTTTACACTGTTAACAGATTTTTTTCTTCTTTATTCCTACAGAGAGCACATGGCACCTCTCTTCTCTCCTAAAAACGTACACCTACACTGGCCGCAAGATTTTAGCTTCTCCTTTAAAAACTAAAAAGGTTACTCAATAGGAATAAAAATTCCCATAACATAACGTAACATAAAAATAAAGGTAAAGCCAATGAGACTAGTGATAAGAGTTGTAAATAATACCAAACTGTAAACTCTGGAACTGCAATATTTTGTTTTCTGTCCTAGAAGGCGTGGAACTATATTGCACGCCTCAGCTTATATGTAAAATGAAATCATGGAATCAGATCACCATTTAGGTTGGAAAAGCCCTCCAAGATCGTCAGCCTTTGACCAAACACCACCAAACAACACCAACTAAGCCATAGCACTAAGTGCCACATCCAGTAGTTTTTGAACACTTCCAGTGATGGTGACTTCACCCCCTCCCTGGGCAGTCTGTTCCAATGCTTAACCAAATGATGTGTCACATCCATATTAAAATATATGCATCACTAAAATACTTTGAAGTATTGATCCATTATGTGCAGCAGAGGAGAGATAAAGATAAAAGAGATATCCTATTGCAATGATCCTTTGTGCTTCCATAGCCACCAAAGGACCACTGACAGCAGAGTAAATTCTTTCATCAAATAACTAAATCTCAGGCTTTCTGCTGCAAATGTTTGGAATGTGTTATGATTTGTTATAAGTCTTGATCTGGTTAAAATGATTCAAGGTTCCCCATAATGCTATTTTTTATTTACAATTTGAGGTATTTATGAGTTTTACCTTCATGTTGTGTAGATTATAGCATAAACAATGTAATAAAAAGGCTTAAAATCCTTGCATGTTTCCAGGCCTATCTTAGAGTCACACTGTCAGTCTCTGAATTAGACCATGCACCTGTTTGTTGCTGAAAGGATTTGCTTTCCCCCTGTATTTAATGAAACAACATGATTAATATCAATGTCTGAGGTAAAAGCAGAGAAGAACTGTCCTGTTTCACCCAAATAAAATTTAGGACAGACATCACCAAAAAAATTCTCTTCAGAAACTAATGTCTACAAAAATACCTTCTTCTGGGTTAGAAAACTTATTTTCAGCAGCAAGAATTAGGTAAGAAGAGTGAGAATGATAAAAATTCCCTTACTCAGTATGTCAATTCAAATATCCAATATTGTATTCAGGTATCAGGTCTTGAATCATGCCAACTTGACCTTGCAGAACACTTCTATGCCAGATACTGCCTACATTAGGAGGGTTCTTACCACCTTTCCTGCACAAACAGGTCCTTGAAATTACCGTGCCATTTAGTCATACTCTAGGCTGACTTGGGTTAAAATGCTTTCCCAGCCCAGAAAGCATTTAAATACTGCTTCTCTTTGAAGTGTTGAGGGGAAAAAACCTGAGTAATGTGTTCACCTTCTATGTTTATTACCTAGGATCTGAAAATGAAGGAGAGTTTCATTCTATTTAGTATTTATTGTAAACTGTAGATATTATATTATATATAAAGATATATATTATATATAAAATGCTTCATGAAAAATGCATTACTGTTAAAACTTCTTAGATTAAAGAATTTTGAAACCATTTTTTGTGCTCCACAGAAAGTGGACATTTCTGATCCCATTACAAAAATGTACTTGACCCTTTTTTTTTCTTTCCTCATGAGGCCTGAATTTTAATGAGGCTTCACCCATGCCAGTACATTGCATTTCCTGGTACCACTTTTGTTCTCATGTGGCTTTTGGTTAAATACTTCAGCTGAATATGAAAATGAGAGCATTGCATAAGTCTGGTTCCATTTTTTTGACAAAACTTATAAAAAATATTTTTATCTGTGTAATGAAAAATTTATCTTTAATATATACTTGCTGTATAAATGCTTAATACATCAAAGGGAGATTAGCTGAAAAGTGCATCTCAAAGACCATCAGCAATAGTTGAAGTGAATTGAAAACGTGTTGTTGCTTAAGTGGAAAAATGAAAAAATGGAGGCATTATAATCATGCTCAGTGGTATTT
The DNA here is from genome assembly GCA_013398075.1 of Notiomystis cincta. NCBI lineage: Eukaryota > Metazoa > Chordata > Aves > Passeriformes > Notiomystidae > Notiomystis > Notiomystis cincta. The sequence goes on along the minus strand of VZRX01018060.1, from coordinate 690,467 downwards.
GTAACTCCATCGTTCTGGCTGGAGCTACATCAGTTATTATCCTCCACACAGAGAACTGATCTCCCAGCCATCCCTTTGTCTGCTCTCCAGCAGTCTCTGTCCTGCAGGACACTGCATGTGCCCACACCCAGCACCAGATGCTGCAGGACTGGGACCAGAACATTCACCACCTCCCTGTATGCCTCTGGAAAGCCTTCCTCTAGCAAAGGTCTCCCATTGTTGCACTCTGTGACTTACAAAGCAGAGCTGAGTCCTCTGCAAGAATGGTGCCATAGCCTCTAAATTGCCTGACAAGCAGAGCTCATGCAGGCAGCAAACTCAGAGTAAATATGCCTTGCTGTGACAGCCTCTTCGGGGGAAAAGCTGTGTAAAGTCTCCTGCCGTTACCATGTTATTAATTACAGTTTCAATGTGTCATCTGTACTGCACCTTGTAAAAAGTTGTAAAAATATTCTAATCATAATTTGCATTAGAATATTGATTGTAATAGGAGATTTTCCACAGAATAAAAAGCTATCTTAAAGCAGAGGAGCTGTAGAAGAGGTGTATTTTGTAAAAATTTTTTCATAAAATTTTTAACACACATATGTATATATACATATACATGTGTGTATATATATATATATATTACATTTGCACACATATATATATATAATTTAATTATCTTTTATATTTGTTTCTGGGATTTATTAAAAATGTTGAATGTTTAATCCTCAAAATATATTTTATTAATTAGATTTTCAAATATTCTCTTTAGAATGGGAACTGCATTGCTGTTCTCAAATGAATAATTAAATTTATATTTTAAGTGGTGCCATTAATGAATATTTACAAAAAGAAACACCAATTTAGAGAAATGCAGTTTAATAGTTTACTAGAAAGGGAAAAAAACTTCTTTCTTTGGATTGACCCCTTAAAAATAAATTTACCTTTCATTGTTTCTTTAAATAGAAATTTTAATTTGTTTAATGATTTATCAAGACAATGTGTTTGCAAATATTATTTATTAGTGATATTTATATCTCATATAATGTTTTGTGGTTTTTGAGGCAGAAAGGTAAGTTTTATTATCTTCATGCCTTTACAAACTGGGGAGAATTTTGAATTTTGCATTTGCAAGGTAACCTTCCAGCAGAAAGGTATTTTTTAATGTTTGTGTTCCTAGTGTTTGAGACACCTTCTGCCTCATCAGAAACTTTATGTGACTGTAGTTGAAGTAGTTTCAATGTCAACCCACATTCCCCAGCACACGCTTCCTGAATTAGAGTCTCAGGATTTTTTTAAACAGAATATTTAGCACTGAGCTGGGGACAGCTGTGTGTGCCTGGGAGGATCACAGGGAGCTGTGCTGAAGACACAGCAGTCCCCCTCTAATTGCAAAGGATTTTCTGCATTTCATTACAGAAATGAAAAGTGGAGCTAAGGTAGAAGTCTAGGAGGTTTGCACAGGACAAGAGAGGGAAAACGACAGCAGCAATATCAGGATAAACAACTAAAGCACTCTTGTCTCCACATGCTGGGCCTTTATGCCACTGATTTTTCCTAAGTTTTCCCTATTAAAATCAATGTGGAGAGTAAGATACATTCTATAGTCTTTTTAGCTGAGAGGTTTCAGGAAGGAAACAGATCACAAGCACTTGTTCTGCTGTATTCAGCTTAAAAATTAAACAGTTCATTGGCAAAATTATTATTATTATTTCCCATTGCCACCATTCCCAAAGATGACTTGTTATCTCTGTTGAAGGCTTCATCAGCCTGAAAGATGAGTGCAGAAATAGAAGTCCTCTGGAGGAGCAGCAGACTCTGCCACAGAACAGCAATGCCTAACACTGTCACAGTCCTTTTCTGGTGTGGTTTGCACTGACTTAAAATAAAGGAATAGAATGTCTGCATTTGAATAATTGTTTTTGTCCCGTGTCATACAGCTGATTTATAGTATGTGTCACTACATTGAATGTTGGTTCATAAAATAAAATCATATTGGAAAATCTGCAGACATAAATTTAAGTATTTACTGAAAGCTGAGTGTAGCAAAGTTAAGTTGATGTTAACTGCCATGATCACTTGCCTGACTCTTGCCAGCAGCTTCCAGGTATGTTTAGGAACATATTGCATGAGACAGTATGTGACTTTTGAGAAATGTCTACACACAAGCTTTCATAAACCTTTATTCTGTCTTTAGAATTTGGAATGATGGGAGATCATACAATTAAAAGTCAGCGACCTCGATCTGTTCATGAGAAAAGGGTCCCTCAGGAACAAGCTGATGCTGCTAAATTTATGGCACAAACTGGTAATACATCAGTTACATTTTTTCTATTTACTGTTGTTAATTTTAGCAAGACCACTGCATGTTTCCATAATCTTTTGCTGCATATTTGTCAGTTTTCTAAGCTGATACTTTTTTTGAATCATTTATTTTTTTTTTCACCAGTTAAAGTCCATAAATAAAGTAGCTAAGAATTAGGTAGATGATACAAAAACATGCACTGTGAATGTGGATACTGAATCATTTAGTGTAAGCATGAATTTCTTTGGTAGTAATAGCAGTCTCACATGTACAAAACACAGGACAACTCACTGTGACATGTTAACTTTTTTTCAAAGATGTTAAGAACATGCTTCAGAATTTCTTTATAAATAGACTGTCTAATCCCAGCTTTAGGCATTTATCAAATTAATTAATTACTGGGGTGACTTTAATGTGCATGTGTTCAGCATTTACTATCTTTGGCCCAGCACAAGGCTCTATTCTCTAGTTTCCAGATTCATAATTGCTAAATGAAATTGGCCGTAAGTAGTTTTTAATTGGATGTGCAAATTATCTAACAGTTTTTCATCTAAAACATATTTTTTAATTTTGTTTGAGCAACTTCATCTTCTCTATCTAAAGATACCAAGATGATATTGGAAACCTGGAACTGAAGTAATTAAAAACAAAACAAAACAAACCAGCCTGATTAGCCTGTTTACCAACAGTTACCACAACTGTCTTTGAGGTCACTGATAAAATTTTAGTGGTGAGTTGAATTCAGCTCTCATACACCAAATCTACTGCCCATTTTAACTTCAGTAATGATCCACGTATCTGTTGGTAAAACCTTACTCTTTATTGGTACCCTGCACACTCCATTCCAGTCAGTTACTGAGTTGGCAATCATGTGCCCCATAATTTTTGTATGGATTTGAAACAACTTCCTCTATACCCCCAGTTACTAACCTAGAATACACTCCTGCATCAGTTGTACATAATGCTTCCAGTTTTTATGCACTTCAGTAAAAGAGCTATAATTGCTTCTAGTTATGTTGCATGTTGACTTCCTTAGTGGTAGGATGCTTTCCTTAACAGACTTGCAAAAGTGGATATATTAAGCAATCTAAGTACATGTATAGCCAATCAGTGTAGATCTGTTTGGTAACAAATTTAGAATGGGGAAAAGTTTGTTTCCCTTGTATTAATCTATAGGATTGCTTTTATGGCTAACTCCCAGATACCAAAGTAAGCAAATGCAGTGGAAGAAGGGAGCCTAGAATTCTCTAGGTCTCCATGCAGTTTTTGTTTAAGCCAGTAGAACTTATCACTTACATACCTAGCTAAGACATAGAGTGTTAGTTGCTTACTACATAGAATAACACCTTTGCTTTTATGCTGCTTCTTGAATTCATACAATTACTTAAAAAACAAGTAAAATTATCTGGGTTTTTTCCCCATATAAATCCCTAAAACTTTAATAATATCACACAAATCTTGTATTTAATAATTTTTAGTCATGCATTGCAGTGCATCTCTTATGGCTGTTAGAGAGCTGCATTACAAATGCAGCACTGATGCTATCACCTTCCAATACATTGTGTGTGTGGAGTGGGAGATGAACGTTCAAAATTATACAGGATTGGTTTTCAAGGTCCTGTTCTGAAAGCATGTGAGATGTATGAGCTTATAAATTTAGATGCCAAAGTTTGGGGAAATCTATATTTTCCATGCTGTAGGTTAACACATTTTAAGTAATACTTGTGCTCTTTCTGGACATACTAATTTTCATCTCTTCATTTTGTTTTTCCTTTGTAGTGATCATTGCATATTTTCTTCACCTGTAATGCATTCATTTTTCTTGCAATAAAATGATTGTGATATCTTCCTAAACTGATTCATAAGGTTTTTGTTTCTAACATATCTATCTCATTAATTTATCTACTAAGAAATATTAATAGTAATTGGTTACTGAGTTTATGAGGTGTTATATTTTAAGCCTTGATATTTTATTTTGTGTAATAATAAAACAGATACAAAAGTGCAACAAAATGTTTGTATGTTTTAAAAAGGAAGATAGGAATATAGAAATGTCCTGGAAAAGATTTATGAGAAGCATTTAATACTGTTACAATCGTGGACTTAATCCACCAAATTTTGCTGGGAAAGGGAGAGTTTTAAAATATGGTATTAAAATATGCATTTTTCTGGTTTTGGAGAGTATTATGAGGCAGTAAAAACATTTATTACAAAATACTGTGTGAATAATTTGTTGTTCTATATTTGTCATTTTATGTGTTTGGACTGATCCTTCCCTTAGGTGTTATGGGATTTAGAGAGTATAATGCAGGTAAGTTTTACACAGATCAATGAGGCCTTCCATACAGTAAGTTATGTTTCCTCTTATGTGTCGAGCATCAGGAGAGAATAAGAGCTTGATAGCTTGCTAAGAGATAATTTGAGATTGTAGATTTAATGTGATTGATATAAAAAATTAAGAGTTCTCAATAGAGAAAAAGAAGGAAAATGAAAAGTAGCCATTTCAAAATTGTCATTTCAGTAAAGAAAAAAAATGGATAAGAGACAAGCAAACAATGGAAGATATATTTGCAGATTATGTAGTCAACCTAGACTTATTTTAGAAAATATAGTAGCCTTTATGTGCTTAAATTAAAATGGTAAATTAACAATTATATATATCTGTGAAGATATTTCTCTTCTTTTAAATCTTTTAAAATATATAATAATCATCCTGAAAGTAGTACAAAATAGTCTGAAAATTTCAAAATTACCGAAATATTATAATACACTGTATCAAAGGAAGCAAAGCAGCTGGTGAGATAAGTGTGTTCTTTATTTTGTCTTCATTTTGATGTTTTTGCACTGTACAGCTTGTTAATGTGGAGGATCTTTCTCCAGCAAATGCTTAGGCCTTGTTTGCATATCATGATGTATATTAAGAGATTATGCTTTTTGTGAATGGACAGTACATGTATTCTCAGAACTTCTAATATTTAATACTAATTTCAAAATTCACTCAATACAGTTACACAACAGTCTGACAACAGTCTAATAAACATGTTGCTGCTATTTTCCATCATAGTCCAAGGGTTAAGAGTAACATTATCCCTTTAAGACATCAAAAAATTGAAATTTTTAATTTTTAATTTCTGTATTTTATAAGTTGAGCACTGTCAATATGTCTGTGTTGAATAATGGATCGTTTACACTAAGTACATATAACTGTTTTACATAATGAGGAATATCTTGAGAAACATAGTTTAGACCTTTTCTACTGTTTGACCTTTTATCTAAACCATTTTAACAAAGGCAAAGTCAAACTTCAAACATGTAGGAAAAGACAAAATATATTAACCTAGAAAACCACTCTAATACAAGTCTTTGTACCATGTAATAGGGCTTACAGTACATATTTTATAACTGTTAATGTCTACATATATAATTAATATATTTAGCATATTATATCATCTAACTTGAAATCAAGCCATCTAACTGCCTAGTCAGTGTTAAATTCATGTCAGAAAAGCTATTAAAATAATAATCAGTGATTTTTTTTTCATTTTTTTTCACCTAACAAATAAAGAAAAGGACTACAAAAATCACTGGTGATTTCTTGTGTGTAGAAAGCTCATAATTTTGTGCTTTTCCACAGAAATTTTTAGAATTGCATATGATTTTATTTAAAACACAGGGATTTGTGTGCTAATTATAAAACATTCTGTCTTGTTACTGAATAAGAAACATTTTTTTTTAAGCATTGAATAGCCTCAGAATTGAATCTTGGAAGTCTAGAAGAGACAATCATTTTGCAAAGGTTTTTGCTTGACCTCTGGGAGGAAAAAAAAAAAAAAACAATCAAAAGAAAGACAGCTTGGAGAGATTCTCAGATTCTTGCTACAAAGCACAGTTTGAAGAAATAGTTTGTCATTTACTGCATTCTTGGAAGATAGCACCCAAATATTCCTGGTTTGCAGACAATCCCTCGATTGTGATCAGTATCAAAACTTTTGGAAGACTAGAAGTATTCTGAGATAACTGAAATTTCAAGCAAAATCTTCAAGTCTGCAGACTTTATCATGCCACTGATTCTAAAACAAAGTCCCATTTGTTTCAAAAAGGACTTTGACTTAACAATCAACTATGCAATAAGGGTTTCAGCTGCTATTTTACATTACATGCTGATTTTTTAATGGAAGCTAAACATCAATGCACAATTATTTACTCAAATTGTTCAGTGAGGTATATTCACATTATTTTTGCATTTGCTTTCTGAGAATACTCAAGGGATTTATTTTTCTGAACATGAATTCCTTTGGGAAAGGAATTCCAGAATTGTGTATATAGCTGTTCATGAGAATTAAATTCAAGCATTCTTTCCAGAGCATCCATGCAGGAAAACTTTATGCATTACTTGGGATCAAAAAATAAAAATATAATGTTCTATCTCTCAAAAATTTTTAAAAAATCCTTTTTCTCTATTATACAGTATTAATAAATCATATCTGACAATTCTGAACATAGTAGTACATATTATGTGCAGTAATGAGGTATGGCACATCCAAGAATTCAGCACACCTATAGGTCAAAAGCAAAGAGTAGCTCTGTGGAGCAAATGATCAAAGTTCCCATCCTACATTTCAGGTTAAAATTTAGTAAACAAAATGTCATTCTTTGTCAGGGAACTTCTATCAAATACTTTATGACTCTGCTGAAGAAAATATAAGACTTTAAGGAGTTGGTTTGTCTGGTTTTTTTTTTTTTTCATTGGAATTCCCTTACTGGTAGGGTTCCTTAAACTGTTACTGAGCCTTAATTCTAGAGGGATAAGTATAAATATCAAAGATAAATCCTTTGCTACTATATAAAAAGAGTTGTCTCTGTACTTACAGAATCCTGAGGGCAGTGTTGTTTCTGAAGTATTGAAGGGTAGTAGTTCTCATAAAGTTGTAAATGATGTTGAGACATCAAAGTGTTCCCCTCTGACAGGCATTATGTGACTGCAGCGTTGTAGATGTCTTTGTTTTCTATTCATTGCACATTTTCACAGCTGCTTTACTCCATAAACCTTTAAACATTTACTTTGGTGTGGTACGTTTTTCTACGATTTATATGAGCAGATGATAATGAGCTTCAGCAAGAAAAATAAAATTTTAAAAATTGTGCCCTTAATACTTATGTCTATATTCATGTTTGTTTGTTGTCTTGAATACAGGTGAATCTGGTGTTGAAGAGTGGGCCCAGTGGAGTACGTGTTCAGTTACTTGTGGTCAAGGGTCGCAGGTGCGAACCAGAACTTGTGTATCACCTTACGGGACACACTGCAGCGGCCCTTTAAGAGAATCAAGGGTTTGCAATAACACTGCCCTCTGTCCAGGTAGTGTTAGCAGCCAATAAATAAAATTGTGGATGTTTTTGAACTGTATAATGATAAGAATTTGAAATTATATATTTTTCTTTTTTCTTTTTCTTTTTTTTTTTTTTTAATTAACATGGGTTTCATAAGGGCGTTTCAATTAAAGCAGAGAATTGTGATTCTATTCACCTGTGGATTTTTTTTCATGTAGGTTGTTATTTTTATTTTCAGAACAGTCAAGATATGGAACAAGAGCACCTTTTCTTTCTGAAAGTTTCTTTTTTTTTTTTTTTCCAAAATGTCTATATTCTCTCATTTTCACTCAGAAAAGGGAAGGTAGCATGAGTACAAAGACAAATCAGGGAAGAAATCCAGATCATGAATACATTAAGGAGCAGAGACTAATTAACAGGGTGGGTTAACATATAGTATTTGACACCCCAATTGTTTTGCCATTTAGAATACTCTCTTCTAGGCAAGGGGCCAGACAATGTTCTATGCACAGTTCTGTCTTCATGGACTTCCCTTTACATTGTTCTGGCAAGAAAGGGCAACAGCTACCTATCAAAGGGAAAAAAGATCAGACAAAAGTAACTTTCTTACATCTGACACATGGTAAAGGTCATCAGTAACTTGCATCACAGATTTCCTACTCATTTTGTCTGAGAGATCTGGACATCGTTGGAGTTCAGCAGTAGTTATACACTAAGGAGAAGAGACAGGCATATTCAAGTTAGTTGCTGAAAGGGCACATCTTTCTTTAGACTCTACCTGTGGATCTGATTAATCTATGATGGGAAGCAAGAAGGAAGGCATATGCCCCGTGACTACCTTAATTTTCCTCTGCTGTGACTGAAATGTTAAAAAAAAAGAAAGATTATATCCCATCCTTCAGATGTACAAACTGCTCAGGTCTCCGTAAAATTTGATCCCAAGAGGGTGGTTAGCCATCTTCAGCTTCTGGGGAAGCTCAATATATTTTTGAAGTAAACTAAATTGTCATACACAGAGAACTCTTGGACTTTATCTCAATGAGCAATAATATATAGAATCGAGCTCTCTTGCTGTTGTTATGTGTTGAAAAATAGCCAATGGGAAGTGCATGTGACCCCATCAGAGTTTGTGTATCAGCATTATAAGCATTTAGAGAGCTTCTGTAATGGAAAACAACTTACTAGGTTGTCTCTAGATAAAGCATGATGGTAACAAGAATTGCTCTCAACACCTAATGCTTTTCTATTGTGCTTAAACAATTCACCATGAAATTTTCTATTATTTCAGAGTAGAAATGCCTAGTCAGAGCTGAATTTTAATACTTAAAAGTGGTAAAACATTAACACATTGAAGTGTTTCCATACAAAAATGGCAAGTATTTCTAAAACATTTAGAGTAGCTTAGATTATGCCAGAGGTGGGAAATACTGCAAAAGAACTCTCAAGTACAAAAATAAGAAGTGAAAGAAGACAACTATAAAAGAAATGAACAAACATTTGAAATAATCAAAGATATATTTAAATATTCATGTGAAACTATGTGAAGAATGAACGTGAAAACACAGTCCATCTCTCACAATGAGTTCTACCTGATTTCTTGCTATTAGTATTAACTAAGAAGAGGAAAGATGATTAAATCACCTAAATTTCAGAATTTTATCTTCATTTTCTCCAGGAAGGGATATGAAGTTTTCATACCAAAACAAAGCAAAACAAAACAAAAAAATCCGGGTAATGCAAAAGCCAAGATAATTAATTTGCTCTCAAATTTAAACTGGAAAAAAGTTAATTCTTAGATATGAAATTGTCAAACAAACTTTTAACAATGCTCAGCTGAAAACACTGCTCCTTATTTCTCAGGTCACAAAGGACCTGTTTCCTTATACCTTCCCACTTCAGGATACAGCTTTTGTTTCCAGATCCCCAGTATGAGCAAAGGCTACCCATTCTTAGTGTCTACACTGCCAAGATATTTTCTTTTTCAGCTCACCACAGCTGATTCCAATAATCTCTATGTATCTTGAGTTACTTTTCCTAAATAATTAGTCTACTGGGCTTAATCTTGCATGTTGTTCCATACAGTTACAATAACCTTATTTGTGTTGCTCTCTGTCTGACTACAGGGTCACTACAGTGTAACAGTGTGCAAGATTAGCAATTTAGAAATATGCTTTTTCTAGACACAGCTCCATTCATTTTCCAAACATCCCTTTAATTACTAGCCCAAATACCCTCTGTCCTCATTCTATTATGTATCCTGACTCAGAAAGTTTCATAGTTCAGGATTATACCTGGTCCAGCCATTAAAAAATTTACATTCTGTACACTAGTGTATTTAAAACAGATGTTTGACAAAATGATTAGTTACAAGGCGAGGGGTATTGTGAGAGCTGGAATGTTTGCTAATCAAAAAGTTGCCCCTCCAACATAAAAAATGTGCAGAATGACCTACTGTACTTCATGCATCTGTCCATAGACTTCAAAGGAACCTGTTAAATTTGCAAATACTAATGCAAAACTTTCAGACTATTTTTTTCTATTGCCTTTATATATTCTTTATATATACTTTAACATATTTTATGTGCTATCCAAGATAATCACTGGAATGTTAGAGAACATATTTCTCTGTGATCTCAGTGTCCTGACAAATTTTGAAAATGGGATTCACCAGCCTTATATGTATGTTGGAATAGAACAATAGTTCTATTGAAAGAGACCTTTAAATTTCAAAATAGTGTTACTGATAGTTCAAGCAAAATAATGAAGTAATCACTATTTACATAATTTTTGGGTTATTCATATTTATTTCAGACCAATACTATTCTAGAGAAGTGCAGCACAGTAGACAACAAAACATAGCTCAGATAATTTTTGTTGGCACTGGTTCTTTTGTGAGTGAGGACACCTCAAAATCCATTACTGCAGTGCTACTGTTTCATTTCAGTTTAGTGATTAATTTCTAACACAGCTACAACTTAAGGGGAAAGAATATGGGATTTCCATGCCTGCAGATCATCTCAGCTTCTATTTCTCCTTCTTGATTGCCTTCAATACCTTTTACCACAAAATTCAGCTGAAGCTTAGCATTTTCAGGGTTATGGGCGAAGCAAGACATGGCACAAGCAGCTATACACTAAGCCATTTCAAATATTTGTATGCTCAAGTGTTACACTTTGGCTAGTGTTATATGCTAAGGTAATTTTACTTGCCTCCCTTTTTTCTCTCCCTTATCTTACTGCAACAGAGCCAGACAAAAATCTTGTTTGCACCTTTCTTAGAGGCCCCCTTTAAGTAGTGGAAGGTCACCATAAGATCTCTATGGAGACCTCTTTTCCAACAGCCAAACTCTTGAACAACCCAAACTCTTCTATCCTGTCTTCATAGGAGAGATGTTCCATCTCCCTGATCATCTCTGTTGCAGTGCTCTGGACCAGCTCCAACAGGTTCATGTCTTTCTCTGCTGAGGATCCCAGAGCTGGATGCAACACTCCAGGCGGGGTCTCACCAGAGTGGAGTAGGGGGACAGAACCCCCTCCCTCGCCCTGCTGGCCATGAAGCTTTTGATGCAGCCCAAGCTGTGTTTGGCTTTCTGAGCTGCAAAGGCACAGTGCTGGCTCAGGTCCAACATCTCATTCCCAAGCAGCCTGAAGCCCTTCTTTGCAGGGCTGCTTTCAACCCCTTTATCTCTCATCCTGTGTTGAAAACAGGTTGCCCCCCAAGGCATCTGCCCCTTGTTGAACCTAATAGCATCCACATGGGCCTGCTTCTCCAGCTTGTCCAGATCTCTCTGGATGGCATCCTGTCCCTCAGGCTTGTCAAGCAGGCCCCTCAGCCTGGTGTTGTCTGCAGACTTCCTGAGGGCGCGATCAAGCCCGCTGTCTACGCCACTGGTGAAGATATTAAACAGCACTGGACCTGCACCGCGTCAACAGCCAGAATATTCTTTCAATATCTGTTCAATTTAAAGCTGAACAAATCAAAAGGATTGAAACCCCAATAAAAATCTCACAAAATATGTTTGTAGGATGAAGGCCAGCATGGCCTAACGCCTTCTTCCACTTCACAGCAGTTGTGTGTTGTGAACACTGTGGGTGTTCACTTCAACATGATTAGGTTCACAGAGTGGCAGAGAGATGGGAAAGATGCTTTTCAGTAATCCAAACTTGTTGTGCTAGCAATGTTTTTGACAGAGAAGCTGGCAATAATCTGAATATTTTTGTCCCAAATAATGAATCTTGCATCTGAAACTGTGTTATAGAAAACAGTAACTCCTCTGCGGGCCAGCTCTCCATCTGGTGTAATTTGGCATAACTCATCTGGCTATAATTCATCAGATGCTATAGGGGATTTTTTGCATTTAGAAAATAGTATTAAAGAAAGAAGATGTAAATAAAATATCAGAAAGAAAAATCAGTGATGAATTAAGATGTTATTTTAAAGATATTCTGGGTAATATTGGGCACTTCATTGAATAAATTAGCAATTCAATTAATGCGTTGAACATATTAATTCTTCTTGATATTTTTTTTTGCTGACATCAGTTGTTGTTTAGTGTTATGCCTATTCCATCCTTAACTTTATTATCGACCTACTAGTTTCAGATATAAAAGTCTATAAATGCAAGAAGGCATTGTGAAACTTTTACTTAATGAGATAAAATTTGTCATGGAAGGTGATTTTTGGCACAGTTTAATTTAAACCACAAACAGATAGAGGCTGCTTTCAGTCCACTCAAAATGAAACATTTTGTTTTGGTTGATGTTTAGTTCCAAAATCACGTAAGAATTGTTCTGTGTTGCTTCTAGCATACAGTCAACTCTTGCCAGAAAAAATATACATTATTTTAGTTAAAGACAGTACATTTAAAGAGCTGGTTAGCACATATTTTTTTTAATTTTCAAATAAAGACAACTAACTTAGAACATTTTGACAGCATTGAATCAAAATTCCAAATAAAGACATAGACTTAAACTTATATGTGCCCTGAAAAACCGCACTCTATGTCTACATAGAATCAAGACCTTTCCAATTTATTATTTTTCTAGAGAGTAATCTTTTTAGAATTCGAATTAGTTTTGTTTAGCTAAGTTTTATACTTTTTAAAATTCTTGTTGCATCTGAACATTTTAATCCAAAATATCATTGTGGTATCAGGAGATGAAATTATGTCATCGTTATTACTGTTTATTTTTTGAAATCTGATCTGACAAACTGTTTTCTCCTTAATTTTGCTCATATGATAAGAATTGGAATTCTTAGATATGTATGGATTTGTAATCTTTTTGTAATTTGTAATATTTTGCCAATGAGGAAAAAAATTAAGTAGATTATATAGGTGAATTAAAACAGCTGTAGAAATATATTACTTATTGAGAACACATGAAACTAAAAGAGTTATGTGCAGGTATAGTCATAAATTTACTATTTTTAGAAGTTCTAGACTTTCTGATTTTGACAAAAATGTCACAATTAATCAAGATTTCTAAACTAACTAGATTAAAATCTGTCACTTTAACATTAATTTGGACTGTTCCTGAGGGTTGAGTTTTTTTAATATAATGCAGATGGATGTGATATTTAGAGTAAGATAATAAGGATGTAGGATGTGGTCTTTCTGACCACTTTTACATGACCAAATGAAAACCTTCCATCGATTGAGCAGTTGTGCAGTACGTTAAAATCTTCCCTGAATAAAGTTTGACATTTTCTGTCAGGTACAATTTCTCAGAAGTTAACTAACAAACTTTTTATCTCAACATAGGATCTGAAATGACAATTTTTCCTACTTTTAATGAAAGGCAATAGAACTCACCTACTTGCTGAATTCCCCTTGATCTTACTGATGAATTTGTGATAATATGCCAGGGAGCTGAATGTCCTTCCACAGCCTTGCAACTGAATTTCACCTCAGGAAATGTTATTCTGATTCCTGCAAGAAAAGGGTTGTATTTGTAGAAACTGGGCAGGTGATATGTGCCTTCAGGGCAAAGGAAACCTATATATGAGAAGTACTTTTACAATGATGAAAAAAATGAGGACAAAACAGAAAATCTATTTCCCCCTGTAATGTTGTGAATCATTACCACTGATGCACTCAGATGTTATACACAGTTTGACCCTCCAGACACCCTTCATACAGAGAGGGCTTCAGAAAGAGAGTTAGGTGATACTGAGTGAGATGTTCAGTCTGGATACAAAATCCTTGGGTTTTTCTTAAATGCTTGGCATTACTGCAATTCTCATCATTACAGTCTTGTTCTCACATTGTCTAATTTAAACTTGTGCAAACGCTCTTATTTAAGCAGAAAAAAAAATAAGTAAAGTTTGCTTTGCAGTATAACTTAGTTTATGTAGAACTGTATTACCAACATATATGTGGAATCATCTTACCAGTACATGCTTAACTGTAGTATATTAGAGAACTTTCTGAAAATTTCACTGCATTTTTTTCTGGAAAAGGATTGCATATGGTATGTAAGCTCACACGGATATTGTATATCAGTTTCTCCTGTAGAAGAAAATGCTTAAAAGTAGAGAAAGATTCCTCTTCCATGATTCCTTATATTAATATTATCAAATATTTGTATATAAAAATACTGGCATAAGTTTGTAATTTATTGTGAACTCTGAAGGTATTTGTGGTTTGTTGAATGAACTTTTTCTAAGACTAAAGCATGTATTACTGTCTGCTAAATCAATGAATATGTTCATGTAAGGAAATGGTACATATCTCTTTTACTTACGTGGTGTTGGAATTTTTGAGGAAGATAATCAAGCACATATGCTGCCATATTTCCACCAGAATATAAAGAATTGAAAAAACTTTGAGATTGCTGTCCCAATTCGTGATACTGACATAGTAACAAAGTATTGCATTTATTCCTATAATTTCAAAAGAAAGCTTAATTTTGGTTGCTTCTAGATTTTAGATTTTCTTTGATACAGAAAGCATATGCCTGATTTTCACAAGAACTAGCCTCCTGAAAATCAGGGCTATTAAACATATCAAGTCAGGCACCAAAGATGTCATAACCAACTTCTGAAAAGGGAAGTCATCTTGCATAAAACAGTCAAAGAAGAGAAACTGTGGTAGTGAGATTAGTTTAAAGATTAGATAAAATGTTTCAAAGTATATTTTAAAATATATTTTAGAGAAAATACTATTAAATTAACTACGTTTTTTAAAGTGTGTGTTTTTCTTTGATATACCTTACCTATGTACTGATTTCCTTGAAGGTGGCAACATAATTCCTATTTAAAATATTGATCTTGTTTATTTTGAAATCCTTTTGTTGCTTGTGTGTCTGTTTCTGGTTAAAATCTGTATGGTTTGTTGCAGTACATGGCGTTTGGGAGGAATGGTCACCTTGGAGTTTGTGTTCATTCACATGTGGTCGAGGCCAAAGAACTAGGACAAGGTCATGTATACCTCCCCAGTATGGGGGAAGATCATGTGATGGACCTGAAACACAACACAAACCTTGCAATATTGCACTCTGCCCTGGTGAGCTCATACAGCAACTCTCTGCCTTTTTACAGTGCATTTAATGTGGGTTGTTTGTGATTTCTTTTATAGCCCTTTGCACATAGGAGATTAAAAAAAACATTATACAAAGTGACTTGCTTGAGGAACATTGTTCATAATTCTGACTATACTGGTTAAAGTATATAGTCAGGACGGTAACTGTTCAAGACAGAAGCCAACAGCTTTTAGTTTCTTTGAGGTACTCTCTCTGTAGGGCACAGTAGGTTGTGTAGGAATTCTTGATTCAGGATTCTCAGAGAACCAAAAGACAAACAACTTCCTGAGTGTGGCTTAAAGAGAGACATTCAGAGGTCACAGAG
Source organism: Notiomystis cincta (assembly GCA_013398075.1). Classification (NCBI taxonomy): domain Eukaryota; kingdom Metazoa; phylum Chordata; class Aves; order Passeriformes; family Notiomystidae; genus Notiomystis; species Notiomystis cincta. The sequence continues at coordinate 675,004 of VZRX01018060.1, read as the reverse complement.
TTTGTGTCCACCATATCTGTGTGAACTGTGTTTGCTTAGAGGTTCACCGTAATTATGTATTCATCATATGACAAACATATTTGTGAAACCATAATGTTAAAATTGCTAATTTGCTCAAAATGGTTTTATTTACATGTGTACAGACAGAAAGGCTCATACAAGCTAGGGCATTATTTGAATTCCTGTTAAGTCCTTGTGGTACAGATTTTAGGTGCCTCATTTCTTGTAGTTATGTGCTAAACTAATTTTCAAAAAATTACCACTAACCAAATAAACAATGTATGGGCTTCATGTTAAACTATTCATCTACTAAAATTGAAACTAACTAAAAAAGTTGTATTCTTTCAAAACTGATTTTTAACTTTTTGTCTTTAGATTGTGATTAACTTAGACCAACTTTTTCAAAATGCATGTATACATTTAAGGCATCCAATTCGCTTCAATATTGCAAAGAAACACAAAAGTTATTACACTTAATCTGTCAAAATAAACAACTGTTTGAGAACTCTGGATTTTGAACAGTCATTTGTACCTAAATGACTTTTAGGGGCACTTCTATACTGTTACATTTAAAAGTAAAAGTTTAAGTCTTTGCTCGATATTAAGATTTGCTGCAATTTGCCTGTTCAATTTTTTAAAGGAATCTTCATGTCGAATTCTCTATTTTTAAGGGTATTTCTGAAATAGAAAACTCACATGCTATTTTCTCCTAAAGATAAATAAGAGAGATGTATGAAATATATATGAGAAGCCACAGAATGAGTTTTCTCCAAAGACAGTGTAATAATTGATTTGATCTTTCCTACCCTAAATAATACTATATAGCAACCAATAAAACTGAAGAGGGTGCATTGAAATGTAATTTCCATAATGTTTTCCTCTTCACATAAACCTTTTATGATTAATGAGTGGAACTAGCTTCCATGTTTGGAAAAATTTCCATTTTCTGCTGAATAAATTATCAGAGCACAGCTTCATAGCTTCAGAGGCATCTGCATTGAAAAGTGGTTCACAACCAGGCATTACATAGAATATTTAATACAGAACTTTAGAGAAAAGCCATGGAAAATCTCATTCTTTAACTCACTGAGATCCTGGGCCTGGGAGATGGACATCTTTGAAATGTTCTGGTGTTAATGCCTGAAATTAGCAAAATAGTTCACCTCCATTATTCACTGAACAGTGATGCAACCATACAGAACAGTATGTTTAATCAGTAAATTTAAGATTCTGGTTCCTATTTTAGATATTAACACCATCAACTTAGGGAGCTGCTATTCCAACTCCCTTTTAGAAGAATCCTGAAAACAGGGTTTGGCAAGTGCACCAAGTGAAATTCCTTGCTTGGAGTGGTGGTTCTTATATAGCAGTTGTAGTTATAGAACCAGGTTTTCAAGGACGAGTATTAATCAAAATTATATTAGAACCTACATTTTGAGATTATATTTAACTCATATTTATTATATTTAACATTGCAGGGGCAATGAGGAACTGATGATTGCCGAAATCTCTATGAATGCAGGATCCTGAATTAGCACAATTAGTCATAACACATTTCATAATGCTTGCCTGTTTTTAAACATACTGTCTATTCCTATTATTATAGAGCATATAATTTTTAACTTGTATGGAAGCATAATTGCTTTATATTTTTCATTTTCATGGTTTTTAATATTTTCATTTACCTCAAGAAGCTTTCTGATATACAGAGTTAATAATAACAGTCATTAACCTTTACTCAGGAGAATATTCATCCAAACTCAAGTGCATGGGTTAATACAAATTACTAAATGCAGACCCATTTCCACCATTTCCATTTGTTTAGACATTTAACTTGACAGTTTCAGAAAGAAGATTATGCAATATGCAAACACAACAGAAGATCTGATAAAGGAAGGAAGGCAGGCAGTTTCTGACCTGCTACATTTTGTCTCAAAAGAATATTGAAGAACTGGGATCTTTTACCTTACAGGGAGGATGAATGATAAAAAAATATATTCAGCATTGTAAATACAGAGAAGAGAAGAGTGCATGTGAGGCAAAGTGGTAACTCCCGTTTTCCTTTTCCTTTTCAACTAAAGACATCTAGTTTCATCATCAGGACCAATAACTTTATAATCTGACCTCTCTGAACTATCACTACAACTCTTAGAAATCACTTCAAAGGGCTCAGAGTTTATTTACATGATGCAAAAAGGGCCCTAACTTTTGCCTAAAAAGATCAGTCTATTTTATAAGGCCTTGTTTTTATTAAGACCCTTCAAACAGTATGTGACCAAAATCATAATTTATCCTTTCTTCTATCGGTGTACAACTGGAGGAGATGGAATGCTCTTTACTTGAAGAAAAGGAAAACAGTTTTATATTATTTTAAAGCAGCTCATAACATTGGTTTCTGTATTTGAGTGCCATAAGAAACCAGGCTGGGCCCCGCCCGAGGGGCTGTGGTCAGCCGGCTCCGCTGGTAACTGCTGTGTCCATCTCTTTTGTGGCGCGGCAGTGGACGGACAGTGGCAGGAGTGGAGCTCGTGGAGCCAGTGCTCGGTGACCTGCTCCAATGGCACGCAGCAGCGAAGCCGGCAGTGCACGGCGGCGGCCCACGGCGGCTCCGAGTGCCGCGGGCCCTGGGCCGAGAGCCGGGAGTGCCACAACCCCGAGTGCACCGGTGAGTACCGAGCTGGGCGGGGCGCACGTGGCTTAGAGCAGCGGCACCCACAGGGATGCTGCAGGGTTAGAGCAGCGGCACCCACAGGGATGCTGCAGGGTTAGAGCATGCTGCACCCACAGGGATGCTGCAGGGTTAGAGCAGCGGCACCCACAGGGATGCTAAAACAGAAGTCATTAGCTACGGGAAGTTTCACGTCAGCATCAGTAAGAACTTCTTTACATTGAAGGTGGCACAGCGCTGAGCAGGCTGCCCAGGGAGGCTGTGGAGTCTCCCTCTCTGGAGACATTCAAAACCCACCTGGATGTGTTCCTGTGCCACCTGCTCTCAGTGACCCTGATTTGGCAGGGGTGTTGGACTGGGTGATTTCCAGAGGTCCCTTCCAACCCTGTCAGTTCTGTGGTTCTGTGAGTCCTGGGGCCTCATTCTTATTTACTTGATGAGGTAAAAAGCTGAAGAATGTGCCCTGAAAGGCTACAAGAAGGTTGTACATCAGCTTTTTCATTCTATTGCTGTTTGAAGGATATTCAGCAGTTTTAGGTAGATATTTTTGAAGCCTAAAAATCTTAAGTTTTTCATAAGCCAAGAAGGTAAATATATATGAACTGATTCCCTTTTGTGCTGAGACTATTGCACTATCTTCTGACAGTACAAAAGCAGCCTTCCAGGGAGTGTAGATTCTATATGGACTTACCTTTAAGCCTCATTTGCTCTGTCAGAGCATGTAAAAATCAAGATCTTAAAATATCACATGCAAAAATGTTTTTACTTTGTTGTGTTTTTGTTGGATTTTTTTTAGGGGTACTTAGGCGTATAGTAAATGTTATTGTATAACAGCACTATACAAATATATTTTTAAAAATATTAATTCTCCATTATGACTGTCATCATATCACCGCTGTAATTATATTTTTGCAAACAGCAAATGGGCAGTGGAACCAGTGGGGCCACTGGAGTGGCTGCTCCAAATCGTGTGATGGTGGCTGGGAGAGGCGGATAAGGATCTGCCAAGGCGCTGCTGTGACTGGGCAGCAGTGCGAAGGGAGCGGAGAGGAGGTTCGACGGTGCAGTGAGCAGAGGTGTCCTGGTGAGATGGAAATATAATTGCTGTCATTATCTACACTACAAAGGGCATCTTTGGGAAAGACAAGATCAATATCTGTAGAGTAATAGCCATAAAGAGCCACATCTGGCCTTGCTTTAGACAAGTCACTGCTGGTTTTCTCAGCAGATTTCTGTTTATGCAGCTAAGTGCAAATTAGCTCTATTAGACGTATGAGGAATGCATCATGTTTTGAATAAAGCAAAATACCATCGTAAAAATAGTTATCATAAAAATATATTTGATTGCCTAGGAATGCCTATAGTATTTGGAGCATGAACAATTTGCTACAGAAAGTCTCTGAATGCACAGTATCTGAGAATATCAGGGTTGGTTTTGTAATTTGGAATTCCTTTTATCCAGTGTACAAGTGACGTCTCTAATACATTTAGGGTAAATTCCAGTCCAGTAAACATAAGGTATAAAAGTAGCCTTACCATAGTGTAGAGAATGAATGAATAAATACATGAGCAACATTTTATAAAAAAGAAATTTAAAAAGAAAGACACATCTTTCTATTATTAAGGATTAATATAATGCTTGAATATCACTTTTTAATATAATGCTTTTTATCATGTTTTACTTTGCCCTCCTAACATATTTAAGTCTTTCCCACTGAAAGTGTACTTTTGAGCTGCTTCAAAAATGATGAATAAAGAAGAATATCTGGAGAATCAGATAATATTTATCAGTAAACACACATTGTCCTAAACTAAAAGAATGCATTGTTGGATAGATGAAAGATTAAAAAAAAAAGAAAGGGTGTCAGTAGGGTAGGATGTTTTAGCCATTCACTTGGGAAATTATGTGATCTGAACTACAAGCCAGGAAGCAGCAAAAAATCAATCTCACAATCTGACTTCTGGACATTTTGCTGGCTGTGTTCTCTGGTAGTCAGAGAAGGACTTAAATGGCAGGGATGCTTTGGGTCAGGAAATGAGAAATTTATCAGATGTGAATTTTATGTTATCAAGCCCATATTTTCCATAGGCAGCATGTTTATCCCTTGACAGCCCTCAAAGAACAGATTTCAAGGTATTTGCAGTACAGTAGAACAATTAATCTCATTGCATTAGAAGCACAACAAAAAGACTATTTGTAGTTAGAACGTTATAACACTATACTGTAGAAGTTAACTGAATTTAACTTGCTTTTTAAATGACCTCTTTAATTTTAATAAAAATTTCATTATTTGAAAAGCAGTACAAAATTGTATTTGCATTGGATTCCTAAGCAAACTAATTTCCATAGGTAATGCAGACCTCTTCTATAAAAGCACAACACTAATAGAAGATTAATATGAATCTTCTCAATAAGAGACAGTCAGATGAACTAGATTGTTCTTATAATACCATTCTTGAAATAATTTGCATTTGAATATTTAAAAGTAAAACCATACTGCTGCAGTCCAATTTTCAAAGGTTGCCACCTGCTGTTAATAAAATATTTTACAGATGTATTTATAAGTGAAATGCACACAGAGCTTTATTTGCCATTTGGTGAATTTATTTATTTACTTGATTAATTCCAGATTAGATTTAAAGTACTTATAGAAACTATAACCTAAAACACCTTTTAACAAGTTATGCTTGTGCAGACTATTAGACAAGAATTACAGACTTATTTGCCTCTAGACTGGCATTTACTGAAGAGTCTCAGATTTAAATGTAGAGAGTGGATAATTTACCAAAAGTTTATAAAATTATATACAGATTTACATTCTATAAACAAGAAGTAAAAACTGGAAAGTACTATAGAGAGTTGTTTAAAGTATAAGCAAATTTCATTATTTGTATGCTTTTCTTCCTAGCCCTAAAATAGCTCTGAAAAGCTGTTTTTGTCTCACTGTTTTCTTGTTCTATGTAAGCCACTGAAAAATGTGAGAAACTAAAATGTTGATCCTTTTTCTCGCATTAGCATTGCTTTGCATAAAACAAGATCCTCAGGTGTGTAGAACCACGTAATGTTTTTGTAAAGGGTATGAAGCAGCACCTGCTTGTATCACCCAGAGACCTATAGACTTACAAAAAGTTAAATTATAGCTGCTTTAAACTGTGGAAGCAAAAGGCTAATAAAACCTTTTTCTATTATGGTGACTGATGGTAATAAGATGCTTTGCAAACAGAGCTGTTTCCTTGATAACTGAAAATCTTAACTGGACATTCTGTAGTTTGAGTTCTGCATTATCTGAACATTATACAACATTTTCTTCATAGTTTCTCAATGATTCTCTTCAAAAGGCTGAGGCATGGACTGAATTAGTTTCAGCAACATTATGAGAGGCAGGCTTAGAAGGACTATCTGAAAGTTGATTTCTCAAACAGCTTGGTTTCTGGACAAATTTTAAGTGCCTCTCTTTGCTATTTGCTTTTATTCACAGCTCTAAATTTTAAAACTGTTGGGTTTTTTCCTTCCATTGTGTAATAATCTGTGAATGAAAAACAAAGATCTGAAGATATTTTGGGTTCAGTTATTGCTGCTTTGTTGCATCCCAAATGTCTAAAGTTAAATTTCATTCCTAGTAGGTCAGCAGTACTCTGCACTCAAAATATTCTTCTGTGAAGGATAACTTCAGAAAATTGGAAACAAATCAGAGAAAGTAAAAAACCTTCTAAATTTGGTAAGTGGCTAGTCACTCAGGAGTCATGGCAGAAAACTTACACAAGATGAATGAACACTATGTCAGCCCCATAAGAATAAAGGAGACAGCTAGATAACAACAGAAATTGCATCTGATAAGAAATTACATGGCAAGATGGTCAGAAACTTGTGGAAGAATATGTAGAGAAATAAGGCAATTTCCACCAAATCTGCCAGTAAAAATGAAGATATGTGAGAATCAAAACCAAAGTGCAGCATTATACAGGACAGAAGACTTCTGTAAATTTATTTTTATAAAAATAGGACTATATTCTTATGACAGCTTTAAGAATATATCATGTTCCAACAATACAGTATTGGTTTCCAGAAATACCTAATTCCCTAATAATTAAATCTACATTAACTCTATACATGTTTCAATATTAATGGTTTACTTGGATTTTACTCAAAAAAGATTCTCAGCATTTTTCTTATAGGCATATTTTCAGTAGTAACAAGCTTAATATAGGAGCCTTTTAGACCAAAATATAACTGAAAGCAATGCTGGACTATCTTGTTAATTAACAGAAATACAGGAGCACCCAACTGCTACCAAAGACTATCTAGTCATTTCCTACTGATGGTAGAAGTTTTTTCACAGCAGTATTAGATAGATAAGATAGAGTATGAGAAGGGAGAAAATGCAAATAATCAGCAACAGCTAAATAATAAAATTAAACCTTTGGAAGTTGGGGGTTTTTCCTGATTACAACACTATTCTACAAGGCATCCAAAAGCTTTTTTTCCTATTGCCCTTGTTTACTATAATTTTGCCTGGGACATTGAGTTGGGGCTCAAGAGAGGTCCTACCATCCTTTGAGCTGCTGTGTGCTGTAGGCTACCTCACCTCCCTCTGTCATTACCCTTTCCTATATTTGTTATCTGCCCATGTGCCCTGTGAGGCCCCTTGTGTGTCTCTTGTTTTGTGTGCTGTACTGAGCTTCCACAGACCCCAAGAGGGTCGACTGACCCTGGGAGATGCACATCCTCTCTCCAGTAATGTCAGAAGAAGTCTGTGCTTCTGGACCATTTACTTGATTGAGTGTTTGTGCCTAGGTGGGATGAATTCAGGCCTGTCATTACAGGGGTGTAACGTGGTACGTTTGAGTGCGTGCTCTGTGTGGGAAGATGCTGCTGATTCACGTCATGAGTGAAAGAGGCCTGCCTTTTATTTGCCAGTGATAGCAAATCTTCCTTCAGTATTTGCTGTTTGCTTCTAATTTCCAGTCGTTCTCTGTGAGTTTGTGCAGCAAACTCAGGTTTATCTGTGGGTGTGTTGTGAATTAATTGTGCCACAGTTACAGAAATGCTTGGACTGGTCCTGAGAAGAGCCAGCAGGATCAAGGAGGCTTTTTAACTCAGATACAGTACAATTCTGGTGTGGCTACAATGCCTCCCTGAGTGACATGGGTTGCAGCCTCACAGATGCTTTAATGTGGGTGGCTGCCTGATGAGTAAGCTCTGCCAGATAGGTTTTAGCTTTGGGAAGAAGGAGTTTGTTTTCATCCACAGCATTCCTTGATCCTTTTACGAGGCACTAAGAGGTCAAGAGTCAGCCAGAGACCAGGAAATCTTCTTTGCCTGGGCTAAGCAAAAGTTCTTCCAACTTCCAGCTGCTCCCACACCTCTTTCCTGACAACTCTTGGTCTTGGGAGTACCTTCTACTTTGAACACAACACATAAGTGCACTGCTTATCTCTGGCACTAGGTTAAAATTTCAATATAATCCTGAGTTCTAAAAATTCTTTAATTCAAAAGCCCACTAGTACCCTTCCAAACACATGGAAAATCTCTGATATTACATGTGTCTTGTTAATGTAAATGAGAAAATATAGTGTATTTAAGTGTGCATATAGATGCATGTATATATATTTTTCCAGGAAAAAAAAAAATCACATTTAACATTCAGTATGTGAAGGGAAGAAGAGTTTTAGTTCTGAGAATCAACACCTAAAGTGGTGATAAGTGAACACAACACATTTGAAATGGCCACAGCTGCATAACAAATGTGGTTCTCAGAGAGCTCTAAGCTCTAGCAAATTTATGTAATTTATAATATTACCTCCTTATTATGTTAATTTACGCTCCTCAAAACAGAATATTTCTTTTGTTTATAAGGTCATAATAGAATGATAATTGCTTTTGCTTATGTCACCAGATGGCTTATGTTTATCAAAATCTGGCTTTTCCCAGTGAACACTGTCCTGATGCATTCACTCTGTGGGCATATCTGAAGCAGGGCTAGTATTCTAGATTATGAATATAACTGACTTTCTTTGGGTTTGCCATTAATGGATCTCTTGCTTTTTTAGCAGCACCAACTGCCTTGATTTACGATTCAGGAATGCTGATGGTGAGGCAAATTTAGCAGGCAATTTTTCTGCCCAACTGTGATTCATATTAGTATTACTGAGCCATCTGCTAGGTATTCTTTGTCCTCTACAAAGAGAGGGTACAGCTTTGTGCAAAAGTCTACTCAGTTCCCTTGCTCACACTCCCATCAGCAGAAGTAGAAAACAGGGAAGATGGACGATCTTATGGGTTAGATAATGGGATGGGCAAAATCTGTAGTCTCTTCCTGCCTCTGCTAGAGATTTCCCGTGCAACCATGGGTGAATCACTGAATTGCTTTCTGCCTTATCACACCATCTGCTACAATGAATTTCCTTTCTCTTTTCTTTTTTCTTGCTTTGTAACCACTTTGATGTAATACAGCAGGGTTATTTTTTTTTTCTGGAAATACATACAATAATAAACAATTCCTGATTTTCTCTGCTGAACTTGGAGTGAATTAGATTTCCATAACTAACATGTCAGTGATGTGAGTTGTGAGATTATTCCAGCCAGATGTTTTCTGTGCTAATCTAATTTACTCAAAAATCATAAACTGTAACCTACAGTAACATACAAAGTGCAAAAGGAATTTGTGGTCGTGACCATGTAAAAATAAAACATGAAGCATTTGCTGAAGTTTATTTTTCCCCATGCAGTTCTGTTACTACAAAATTGTGACAATATTTTTCCCTTTAAATGGTATTGAAATAACCAGTAAGAGGTTATTTTGTTTTATAGACACTCAGTCCCACATTATTGACTATACTTTCTTAATTACCAACTTGTACTGAAACACATTTCAAAGAAATAACCTGGTTTTACAATAACCTCCAGAATATACAGCTCTCATTCAGTACCTTTAGCACATTTCATGTTTCAACTGTCTTTTCAGGGCTGGTTCGTTCACATAAAGATTCAATTTTAGAAAAATGTTTTCAAATTTTAGTTAAGATTAGCATCATAACTTATCACAGTTTAGGTCTCATCCTATTCTGATAGTTGCTTAGTGTTATTGATGAAAGAGAGCAACAAGGAAAGATTCAAACCTATTAACATTGTAACTACAACCTAAAAATGTTTGCTTGCTGGAGAGAATAAAGCCACAGGTTATATGAAATAAATACCATCACAAAGACAGATATGCAAAATTTCAGGCTTCTCATTTTTGTACTTCAAACTTAAAATTAACTGAAGTTATGCTAAAATATACATCTCAAGAAAAAATAGGCTGAAATTGAACACTTACTTTTCTGATATGAAATATGTTAATGTTTCTATTTTGATTCTCATTTTTAAATGACAGCACCTTATGAAATATGTCCTGAAGACTATTTGATGTCAATGGTGTGGAAAAGGACCCCAGCTGGGGACATGGCATTCAATCGATGTCCGCTCAATGCCACAGGTACAGCACTACTTTGAAATCTTATGATGATAAAAAAGGGGAGAAATATTTTGCTTTGTGTCCTAAATAAGTTATTACTAGACTCACATAAATATGCATATATGTGAATATATCTGTATAAACCACACATACTTATCCATATGCATGCAAATATACACATGTGCATGTGCTGTCTCTTATAGCTGACATATATGCATGGATCTGTGGTGTGTGTACATATCAACTTGGATCTATCAGGCAAAGTGATGAAAATGAGGGAAAACAAAAATATTTTTAATTAAGAAAACACTGCTAAACAGCAATCAAGTAAACACTGAAATATGTTTCAGAATCTTATACTACTCTCTATATACTGATGATCATTGCATAAAATTGTTTTATGTGCCTTTAAAATAACATGGAACAGAGATTAAATAAGGTTTATTCTTTCCAATTGCTCTCACTTACATAAATATTTTCTGTCTTCTTTGTGTCTTGCAGGCACCACTAGCAGACGCTGCTCTCTCAGTGTTCATGGAGTGGCCTTTTGGGAACATCCAAGCTTTGCTAGATGCATATCAAACGAGTACAGACACTTGCAGCATTCAGTAGGTGCAAAGTCAGCTTTAGTACTTGCTCTGTTTATTCATTACTAATCATTGGCGTGAAAAGAAACTTACTTATTTACTCTTAGGTTTCTGATAAGCAATGCTGGGAGGAAAATAGATCTGAGAAAGAATAATTTATATTAATGGATATTATTTTGATCTTGTATAATGCTGGTGTTTGTGAAATAAGCCTTGTCTTACTGTAGAAGTGCAAAAATGAATCCAATTCCCTTCTTTCATGTCCCCTGTGTGAAATTTTTATAGGGGTCAGAGGCAAAACATATTTTAGTTTATTATAAAAGGAGATGTGAATAAATGAGATTTACTGGAAGAGCAGCTTGCTGAGAATTTTGTAATACTGTGAGTTCTTTAATTACAGAGTAGGAAGCCAGGAATATTTCTTTTTGCTATCAAATTTAGAACTTCACCTTCAAATGTAACAATAGGAAATGATTATAGGGTAAACCTATGGCAGTGTCTTGGAAAAGGTAAAATAACTCTAGATGAAGAAATACTATGTGGGTTTTTTTTAAAAGGCTTAACAAAAAGTTTCTTTGTAAAGTATAGGCACTATACAATTATGTATTGCCTAAATATGTTTATATGGCTAAATGCAATACATTATGTATATTGCTTTATCAATATGTTACCATGGTATATGTTGGGGATATTGATTACCTTCTATGTCCCTAGCTGAAGCATGCAGCCAGGTTAATACTACAGTGGGAAGTGAGCCTTTGAAGATTCTCCATGGACAATGGGTTTTCCCTGCATGATATATTCTCCTGACATTCTTATTACTCTGCATCCTTTTCCAAAGGCCACTGCTCCGTTTATCATTCAGCAGAGGCACTCTAATACAGCTCTGTGCTTCATAACTTCCCAACCTCTCAACCAACCAACTGCAACACTTCTGTAACATGTTTAAAATTCTTTGGTAGCTTGAAAAGCAGTAGTCTGGCTGCCATTCCTCAAATCTGGATTGCTACTTAGAGGAGATTTTGATTAATTCCTCTGAGCTGCATTTCTGTTTCGTTAGATCCAATTTATTTCAGGCCCAGGATTCAGTTTCAGAGTAGGCCAAAGCAAGAATTATTTTTAAAATAGGACAGAATAGATTGTCAAAGGAATTTTCCCCACTAGACAGAAGCTTCTATTTTGCACAGCTGCCTGTGTGTTCATCTCTCCCTTTAGTGTTCATGCTTAAAAAACACAGTCAGCTGTAATATTTTTGCATTTAATAATTTTGGTATTTTATTCTGTTGCAACAATTTCATATGCTATGTCTATGCTAGTTTGCAACTCAAACTATGCAAAATGCTGTTTCATGCTATTAGGTGGTTTGACTTACCTGGCTTTGGCAGGCACTGGTAATTTTTTTAGAGCCACAAGTCTGACTTGTTGAACAAAAGAAGACATTTCTAACCTAGAGCAGATTTATCTTTTTTTTCTGTATTTCCTTTCTGGAAATATTAATTAGGAGTAAATTACATTGTGAAATATTCTTTCTGCCAAAGAACATTTAGAAATAGTTAAAGCTTCTTGAAAATTACACAAGCACATAAACATATCTTTTTGCTGCACAAACTTTAAGTCTAGCTCACGTGCATACAAATTAAAGTAGAAAAATGGACTTCTTTTACACTTGGGAGCTGTTCACAAAGAAAATTGGTTTGTCTTACATCCTTGTGCTTCTCAAAGTGAACAACGCAGCATATTTAAAGAATCAGAGAAAGGAGAGGTAAAGACCTATAAGGTCATCTCCCTGCAAATGTAGGCTTGTCCCCCCACGATACATATGTCAGTTCCATAAATCCCTGAAAATAGGGCTTTATAAGGAAGCTGCTGACAGACGGTGTTGCTATAATAAATATGTGTGCTTATGAAAGCATTTATGAGATGTCTCAGTGTGCTTCACTTACCAATAAAGTTATTTTACCAACTCAGACCAGGAATAGAGGGGGGTATCACTCAGTTCTGTGACTATTCCTGTAAAATCTTAGTCTGAGCTGAATCCCTTTTATTGATTTTCTGAAATATATAAAAGAAAATTAGATGTACAGTCTTCAAAAAATATATGTTCCTGAAGTCGATTTAAAGCAGTTGATATATATAAATACATTATTTAATACATGAAAGCATAGAACACAGGCAAGTCTCTGTGTTTTTTGCCCTCCAAACAAGCTGCATATGATCTAGAATCAGAAATCACGCAGTAGAATTCACGTGATGCTGTGCTTTAAAAAGTATTATCTAAAGAAAAATGTTCAGTATGATGGGAGCCAGGGAAGATTTCCTTGGCCACAGACCCTGCTCACCTGGCTACACAGGTGCTGAACTGGCATCCTTGTTGCTGCACTGTTGAACTGTGTATCTGTTAGCATGCGCCCTGACCATTTCAGACCATACCAGTGAGCCTCTCCCAAGCAATGCCTTCCATCCTTTACAGGATAGCATAGCACAGAGGCCATTGTCAGCAAGCAATAAAAGCATCATTTTCTGGGACAGAGGAGGGATAGAGAGTTTAATGTGAGGAAACCACAATTCTTTGCTATATATAGCGTAGAATTTTACCACATAACCACAGGCGATTGACCCCTGAAGACTGGTTCCTTACAGTATGTAACTGCTGTACATTCACTGCCTCATGCACAAAGCTTCTTGTATTTTTACAGTTTTCTCTATTACTCACCTGGAATTGACATGGGACAAATTTCAACCCTTAATAAGCAGTATTAAAGTAGCAGAAACCCAGGCACTGCTGTGTGTTCTTCAGCTTGACTCAAGGCATGTACTGAGAACAACATGGTAGCTCTATAAATCATGCTAGAATGGCACCATATTTTAATTTCAAAATTCATTTGAAAGTCTAGTAGTAAAGATGGAGAGTCATTAAAGCTAAAAATACACCCATAATGCTAAAGATAATACACTTTGCTCATAATCCCCAGCACCATGAATAACATGCCTTTTTCCAGTCACTTACAGAATGTGCCAGGCAGACTTACTGCCTCTACAGCATGCCCTGGTGCTTCAGATGTAGGCTATAGCACCTCAGAGTAAAACAGGGTTTTCTATTGGTTAGTTACATTGTCTGGGCTAGTGCACTGTTTCTTGATACATATATCAATATTATACTTAATATTCTATTGCAACAGTTTCAGAATAATTCACAGTCTTAAATTAATATATCTCTTCAATGTATTTTTGAGATGAGTCTGTACTACATCTCCATTGTTTGTTGATGGAGAACTGAGACCACTTAAGCAGGAAATTTATCTCAAGTCTTCTGAATTAGTGCCTAGCCACTCTTCCTTCTTAATGTTCCTACATCTCCATAGGACAACTCAGAAAATCCCTGGCATGCTAAAAATATAATAACCACAGGGCCTCTGAAGAGGCTATGCACTTGAACATGATGAAATAGTCGAGGGGGATGGTTTGACATGTGGAGATCAACACTCAGTTTATGTTTTTCAAGGGCACTGTGTCCTACACGTTAGTAGTTTGAGGAAAAGCAGTTAAGAGAATGATGCATGTCAGCTGTGCTACAAATGTACAGCCTGTACTTCTGTTAGTTTGTTTTACCTTGTGCACTATGGAGTACAGGTTCCTTTTACAACTAGGGATGATAATTAGATCTCGTTGAATAACAGAACCAATTAGTCATGAATAATTTATCCTACATTTGGTACAAATCAATCATCAAATGAATTCAACACTGTTTGACCAGCTTATACAGCTGGTTGACTATTAAGAAAATATATTCACTGAACATATTAAGTGACAAAAATGCCCAAATCCATGAAATAAACCTTTAGGAAATTATTTGCTTAGCTCTAATAATAATATTTAAAGAACCTAATTAGGATTATTCTTCCTAAAGCACTATAAGTGGAAAATTCAAAGTGATAAATAGGTATACTTTGCCTCTTGGAATCACAATCCAGAGGATCAAGCAATAACTTGATGAGCAGAAAAAGAAACATCGCAGATCATATACCAGATTTTGTTCTGGTTTTCTTGCACTGTCCTAATGTGTTTGCAGTGTCTGCAGCTTTGCACCAAGAAAATGTTTGTAGTCAAGCAGGGTGTCTTGAGTCTGTTACGAGTCATTGTAGCTGAGTATTTTGCCCAATGATGTGCAATTTGCTAAATGTGTTCTTGAGAAAGAAGAGATTACAAGAAATTCTTCCAAGTGTCTTTTTTGTTGTGGATGGAGATGAAGTAAAATCATAAGGTTTAATAAACTCTAGTGGCAGAGGATATTGTTTCTTCAGTTCCTTCTGGAAAGTTCTCAGTTGCTTCCTATAGCAGAAGTTATGGACCTCGCTGAAGTCTTTTCTCTCTTTCTACCCTCGGCATATAGTCTCATTTTTGGAAAACTGAACTACTTCTGTCTACCTAACATATTTTAATCTTCTTAAAGTGTATCTGTTGCTAGTTTAATGGACTGTTATATATAGAAAGGCAGATTAGATGATGATCTAATGACCCAAACTTAGTCTGTATAATATTATGAAGTATGGTCCTCTTGGCTCATTATCTTCTTTTGATCTGGAAGCAGAAAATGATGTACCTAATTATTTTACATAGAGTTTTCTTCTTTACCTAGTACTTGGCTAATCTGGACTAGTGTCTTCTGAGGTGTGTGGGTTTTTTTACTTTATTTGGATAAACAGGGTAAAATCTTTTCTGAGACCTTGCAATTTATTTGTACTGTGATTATGAGTGACTGCAGGACCAAGAATAGAATCAGTGATTAGGAGCCCACAGGCCTACTTCAGATGGTATCCAAGAAAGAAAAATTGAAATGCCTCAAATAAGAGTACATTTTGCTTTCATATGCTATTGGAGCTTATTGAATTTGGTACGGTACAAGCAATAAGACTAAGAAGCAAGACCCCAGAATTAGGAATATCGTACATTATCCTGCTTCCAAGAAGCATAGATAAAGAATTCTTCATCTATTCTTAATACATTCTATGGATAATAGCCACCTAAATTAGAAAGAAAAAAAATAAAACCAAACCAGAAAAATGAGCAAAACAAAACAAAATCAACTGAAACAAGAAACCACTCACCTCCTCCCCAGCTGTCCAAAATAGAAAAACCAAGAAAAAAAAAGACTTGAATGGGAGCTAGGGAAAAAAATTAACATGAGATTTCACATTTTATGAGCATTTTAGAAACTGAATATTGAAGCTTTTCTGACCATTTTAACTGGAAACCATTAATACATAAAATCTTACCGTGTACCATCAGAAACTGGTTTTGTGAAAATTGAGGAAATACTTGAATACATCGGTAATTTCTATTTTCTACTCTCTTATGCATTCATACTAAGCAATAGGATTTATTAAATTTTTAAAAAAAAAAAAAAGAAAAGAAAAGAAATTGTAAGGGATCTGCTTTAAAAAGTATTACTAATGCATTATTGTCTTGCCACACATTGAAATAGCCCTCTTGCCCCAAGTGAGTTTTCCTCTACATGTCTTTTGGAAGATATTTGAACTATACTTGTAAATAATGATGAAGACTAAAGCTTGTTAGCAAGAAACTTTGTTCCTGAAAGACATCTCCAATAGTATCAGAAAATCTCTACTAATACAGACCATTTTATAAACCTGCGTAGCTTGGTTTTCTAGCCTGGGTGATGAAATTTTACATTTAGTTGTTGTGAGGCAAAGTAAGGCAGTAATTTCATAGAATCATAGAATGGTATGGGTTGAAAAGGATCTTTAAAAACATCTAGTTTCATCTCCCCTGCCATGGGCAGGGCACATTTCAAAGATCAGTCCCTCAAAGACCCATCCAACCTGGCCTTGAACACCTCCAGTAACAGGGCATCCACAACTTCTCCAGGCAACCTGTTCCAGTGCCTCACCACATTCACAGTAAAGAATTTCTGCCTAATATCTAATCTAAATCTACCCTCTTTCAGTTTGAAGCCATTTCCCCTTGTCCTGTCACTACATATTCTTATGAAAAGGTACTGGAAGGCTTCTCTAAGATCTTTCTGGAGCCTTCTCCCCAGCTGAACAATCCCAGCTCTCTCAGCCATTCCTCATAGGAGTGGTGCTCCATCTCTCTGATCATCCCCATAGCCCTTCTCTGGGCTCACTGCAACAGGTCTATGTCCTTCTTATGTTGGGGGCCCCAGAACATAGTGCCACTTTCAGTGATGTAAAACCCAATATAACATGCATTCATGCAAAATGGGCTGCTTTTTATCAGAAAGTTGGAAAACTAAAATATCTCTTAACTCTTGAGAGTTAGGAAGGAAAAATCTACATATGAATTATCACATTGATGTCAAAATATTAGCACTTACAAAGGAGCATGGGAACTTATGCAGGTGAATCTTTATATACCAAACTAATAATGTAGCCATAAAAATGCATTTCTGCTGCTTCTGCTCATATATAATTTTGTTTCAACTTTTTCCACAGCAGTGTTATTCACAATTTTGCAAGTGCTTGGCTAAAATATAATTTGATAAAAAGAGCTCTGAGGTGAATAATGATTTGCTCAGCTGCAGCTCATTAGAGATGATTTTGTTTTTCCAAATTATATTACAAGGGCAGCGTATCAGCCTGTCCATGTACTCCTCACTGAAATGACTGCTGTACTCTGGGGAATGAAAGGCTTCCTCCTAAAAAATTTACTGCTCCTTTTTTTTTGCTAGTTTACTGCTTCATTTCTTTTTATATAGCTGCAGAGAAAAGCAGCCAGGCTTAGTTTTATAGATTTGAATGCAGAGGCCTCGAAACCGACATTTTTGTTCTTCCTCAGTCTATACTTGTATTGATATATGCCAGCTATTGCCCTCCACCTTCCCAGCTTTTGGTAGGCAGGGGTGTCAGTAAATTATCTGCTTTCTTGTCCTTGCTTCCCTTGTAAGGCCAGAATCTGCAGCTCTATTTTGTCACTTCCGTTATCTTGTCTGGAGGATGACAAACTTTCTCTCATCAGAGAACAACTGATCAAGAGATTGTGACAAGCAACAGTTTTCTGCAGCCTCACTAACATTTTCCCATTCTACACAGGAGAAGATTAAAATTTCAGGGGAAAAAAAAGCTAATGACTTTGGTATCACTGTTAGATTGATGGTGAGGGCACTCTGCAACTACCTGAAAGGAGGTCTCTTCTCCCAGGTAAAAAGTTACAGGATAAGAGGAAATACCCTCCAGTTTCACCAGGGAAGCTTTAGACTAGATGTTAGGAAAAGTTCTTCCTGGAAAAGATTGTCAAGCCCCAAACCCTGGAGGTATTTAAAAGACATATAGNGAGAACAACTGATCAAGAGATTGTGACAAGCAACAGTTTTCTGCAGCCTCACTAACATTTTCCCATTCTACACAGGAGAAGATTAAAATTTCAGGGGAAAAAAAAGCTAATGACTTTGGTATCACTGTTAGATTGATGGTGAGGGCACTCTGCAACTACCTGAAAGGAGGTCTCTTCTCCCAGGTAAAAAGTTACAGGATAAGAGGAAATACCCTCCAGTTTCACCAGGGAAGCTTTAGACTAGATGTTAGGAAAAGTTCTTCCTGGAAAAGATTGTCAAGCCCCAAACCCTGGAGGTATTTAAAAGACATATAGTGGTGGCACATGGGGACACGGTTTAGTGATGGATTTGGCAATGCTGAGATAACAGTAGGACTTGATGATATTAAAGGCCCTTTCCAACCTAAATAATTCTAAATAATAAATAATAAATAATTCTTTGGTTCTATGATTTTGCCAACATATACATGCACCTCAGTCTTAGAGATGCTATACAGTAGGAGAAAACATTTATCTGCTTTTCTGCACAAGCATATGACAACTTAATTCAACCTGGAGAGTTCCTTTTCTTCCTTTTGAATATCTGTTTTTTAATAGCCAACCAATCCTACTTGATAAATTCAAAGAAAAGTCACTACTATCATTTCAGGGTCCATAATAATTTTTCTGTGTCTAGAACACATATATTTACCAAAGATTAATATGTGTGTTAAATGAAATGTGCTCCTGTGTTTGCTGCTGCTGCTGTGTCTTCCGCAGCAGTGGCCAGCTGAGTGTTCCCTGATCACACTGATATTCCCAGTCAATCAACACTGCTGACACAGGTGAACTTCACTGGGGTATGGCCAGAGGTAAAACAATAGAAACCATTTAAGAACTCGATAAAGAAAGATTTCATCTAATTTTCCCTTAAAGCCTACCAGAACTGCTGGAACCTTCACTCCAACTCAATGTGGCACCAGCTGTGAAATGACTGCAAGAGTTTGGCTTGGCAGCAGGAGACAAAGAGGTGGTCACAGCATCTTACACTTACAACCATTCCCTTGCTTTTTGTCCACTGCTTCATTTGCTGAATCCCCCCAGCATGGTGTATTAAGTATATGAGAGTCAAAGGATTTTTCTCTTGCTTATTACTTTATGCAGCACACTCATGCAGAAATTAGGGCTCCCAAATAATGCTAATTTCCTTGAAAGAAACTTCTAGGCTTGTCCTGCAAATAAAAGTGAGTGTCATGGAAATAACTGTATAGAAGGAAAATCAAGTATAGAAATTGGTTAAAATCAAATAAGCATTTCAATTAAAGCATTTATCAGAACTTTATGATTTAGGGACATACACTTAGAAGAATGACTAGGTAGCACAAAAATTGAAAGACAACTCATTTGTAGCATATCCCTTTGTGACCTGTAGCTTCAGCCATTCAGTCAATATGGAGATCCAGGAGACTTTACCCCAAGCAATGTCTGTCATAGAATGAAAACAACCCTCTCAGAGTCGTCATTCTCTTTTTCCTCTCAACTCTTGCTCTTGTCAGGTTGCATTATACATAGATAACACGAATCTTGAAGACATGCCCTCTGGTTAAAAACAGAAACAACAATAACAACAACAAGATCTCTCACACAACATGCCAACGTGAGCAGGATTTAATCACAGATAATTGAAGCATTTAAGAGCAGTACTTAACAAAATAATAATAACCCTGGTCAACAAACATAAAAATAAGTATGAGAAAAAAAGTGGGTGATCTGTTCAATGATTATTCATTCCTAATCCTGAGACTCATTTGTTATTCCACTGAGTACAGTCTTATCTATTCAAAATATCCATTAAAATGTTTTGTTGGATCCATACACAAATCAAAATACTGAAACTGTATAATTGTTTTCTCTCTGTTACCTATTTAGTGGCTATAGCTCAAGGAATAGAATTGACAATATTGATGATGATGACAATGATGATGATGATGATGATGTTGATTGAAGAAAAAGGAATTATGTAATGGTGTATAAGTGGTAAAAAAATGTCTTGAACAACATAGTAGGAGTCTTCTTGTAAAAGAGGGCAGAGGAAAAAAGTACAAAAAGAATGAAGCATTCCTCTGAGCTGTTCACGTTCTTCTAAAAAACATATTTGACCTCCACACATACTAGATTTTTTTCAAATATTCTTCTATAAACCTGATCACGTACAGAAGAGCACGTGCAATTTCATCTGTGCAGATACTCAGTTTGCCTGAAATTGTTGTCTAAACCGGCAAAGGATTCTGTGTAATTAATCCATCTTCTTTTCTCTAAAACCAATCCCTATTTTGAAGAATGTTTTGCTTAAAACTATTTGGAAGTATATGACAGTGGAATAACTGTTTCTATATAATGAAATAATCCTAATTTTTTTATATATATATACATTTGGAATAAGTTCCTTAAGGCATTGGGTTGTTGTGGTTTCAGCTGAGTGCACAGAGGCACAGTTTCTGCAAACACTTGGTTCAGAAGAATGTACACCATGATTGTATAAATGCAGGAAGGCCAAAATTCAATTTCAGGACACTTCTTAAACTTTGACTTTTCTGGTTGGGGTAAATTATAGGAGGCTTTAGTTTGAGTTTCAGAACATTTGCAGGGATTTGTTACAGAATTACAGAACTGAAAAGAAACTCGTGAGATATTCAGCCCAAACTTGTGTCCTATCAGAATCAGCTATACTTGTGTTATTCCAGCATTTTATTTTTCTTGGCTGTTATTAAGGCTCCAATATGGAAGTCAGCATAATCTGTTCAGGTAAACTGTACATCCTTTCCTTTACAGTTGTAGTTTTCCTTAATTTATATCCTTAATCTTCCTTGACACAATGTATACAAATTACATTTTCCCTTTTCTGCTCTTCACAAAGGGAATATATTTTTGCCTTTCTCTTTGCACAAAATGTTTATTTAGTAGTGTATTATCATGATTTAAATTGGGACTACTAACTAATTTCGCTGATGACAAAGTGGAAGATTACTTAGTATTGCTTTAGCCATCTCCTTCATAAAATACCGAATATATAGAAAACATCTCTTGCATGACATTAGGTTATAAATATTTGAATGCATACCTGAAGATGCATAGCCCTATCTTTAGACCCTTCTTCTAAAAGATGGATGGAAATTATATTCTCAAATACTGAAATAGCCTAAAAAGAGACAAATAAAATTTAAATTATTTATTATATTGGGGGGGAAAAGTTCTGTGCCAAAATAGTTAAAGGACTGTCTATTAGACTGTGATTATCAGAAAAAAGCAATAATGAAGATTTTGTCAAATATGAACAACTTTCTCACAATGACATCACATTACAGGTGTGAATATTCTTACAATTTCTGCATCTTAAGAGCACTATATTTTACAAAATGTTAATCTTGGGTTCTGAAGTTGAAAAGCAAAGTGTTTTGCAGGTTATGAGAAATTTCAGGATATATTTTTATTTCAAATGGTCTTTCCTCATTTCTATGTAAGGCTTACTAATTTGGGTTTTTAAAGTTCCCCCTATCATAAAATATATTAATGACATCAATAGTAATACCTAGTCGTGAATCCAACACTATCTTTAAAAATAATGAAAAAATGTTTGATGATGTAGTTACTCTTCAAATTACTAATTCTTTTCAGTCTTTTATAGGTTTCTTGAGGGTTCATTGTTTTTTGTCCTTTTAAACCACATCTAGATATTAAGTTTGCAGTAATTACTATGCAGTAATAAATTTGTACTCCAATGCCAGCAGCCTAGGAGAACTGGCTTTGTAAAGTGGCATTTTCATTGTATCACATTTTCTGATAAACTGGGGGACAAAGGCACTTGGACCCTGAGTCAAAGTCCAGTTAAACATTTCAGTAATTTTTCAAGTATGCAGCCATGTAGTGCAGGCAGACAGAGGCTGGGCCGACAACTGAAGTGTCAGTTTAACAGCTGCTTCATTTCACTATCTCTCGGCTCATAAACTTTATTTTTAATGAGCCTGCCTGTAAGACCACTAAAAAATGACCTTCACACAGAGAACTGCAAGGACCTAGAGTAGTGACCAAAATAGTTTCTTGGGTAGTGCATAATATCACAGTGACCACAGCACAGAAAATAAGCAGCATGGGGAGAAAGACGATATGTTAACTACTAATGAGAATATTCTGTATTTTCATGCAGAAATGTTATTGTGATAGCTGTGCAATAATTCACTATTTTCAATTTATACTAATCTGAACATCTTCAGTGGCTTTAATGGTATTAAAGTGCCAGTTTACATCAACTGAGTGAATGGCCTGTGGTTTTTAAGTTGTGTTTAGGAGTTGTGAGCTGTCTTACAAGAAGAAAATACATTATATAATAAACAGGTAATAAAGAGGTTGTTAATTTTTGCCTGCACATTGCTTGCTGGTCTTAGAAAAAATTTCTCATAATTAACTCTAACTTTCACCAGTTTTCTTAGCTAAACACATTGCAATCTTCTGTTTTGCTCTGCTGTTTCTACGGGTATGCTGCTAGTCCAACTCCAGACAGTGTGGGCCTGGAGAGGCAGCCAAGGGCTGGGAAAGGAGCTTGAGAGGAGGAAAAGAAAGATGCTCTTGGAGCCATGTATGAGTGGTGTGACCCAAAGGAGAAGGGGTCCTTGGGCTGGGAAACTGAGCTTTCTGGGTATATCATTTAACAAAACAAGAGTTCCAAACTGAGCTGTAGTTTTTAAGAGTCAGTAATTCTGAGATCTGAGATATTTTGAACCACCTGCATGACAAACCTAGCTACTTTTGAAGAAGGTGTAATAACTTAGTCCTGT
This sequence comes from Notiomystis cincta, assembly GCA_013398075.1. Classification (NCBI taxonomy): domain Eukaryota; kingdom Metazoa; phylum Chordata; class Aves; order Passeriformes; family Notiomystidae; genus Notiomystis; species Notiomystis cincta. The sequence continues at coordinate 652,170 of VZRX01018060.1, read as the reverse complement.
GACATTGTGGGCACTTGCCAGACCTTTTTTATCACTGTGTCCAGAGAAAATGTCTTCCTGAAAGCACTAAAGGCCATACTACAGCTCCCACTTCTGCTGTTAGAGATCTGCAAAATTTTTCACTAAAACCAGAGCTTTACTTGTTTGAAAATTTGAAAACCAGTCAAAAGTAGGATCATTTCAATTTATTATTTGCATTCCAAGAGCAGCTGAGGCCAAGATTTCTGTGGGCTTTGTGTGTCACAAAACCATCAACATCTTGCACCCTGCCATCTTTAAAATATGAATTTAAAGTCTTGCAAGACCATGGAAAAAAAATGGGAGGTGAACATACAGATGAAGTAAAAGGAAGCAAAATAATGCACTAAAAATAACTTGCTAAATAGTTCAACAGTTCAACAGCCTTCCTACTAATGTTTATACAAGCATAACAGCACAGTAGAGTTTTTATGAGTACTGATCAATTGCTGTTATTACTGATATTAAAAGAACATCTTTTCTTCTCTCTTAAACCCTGCCATCAAGTTGTACAATGCCTTTCCCACAGTACATTCTGAGGCACATGTTAGATTTGGGAGCTCAGCTATATGGACTGTCTTTTATGTTGTATGTCCTTTGGGCTTGACTAAAGGTACACTGAATATTGTTAACCCTCTAAATCTGGAAATATGTTCTGCTATAAGGAACAGGAGGATGAATTACAGAAAAGTTCTGCTCTTTAGTGTTTCTGAGCTGGCTGATGCTCTTTTCACTTGCTACTGAGACACAATGTGTGAGCAGATGAGACAAATGGCAACATTTCACAGGAAAATTTTCTCAGCAGAAATGCACAAATCAAGTTTGTGTTTGCTTTTACTTGTTCCCATGAATGTAGTTCATAATGTTATGTGCACAATATCAGATTCCTGAATTTACTGAATTTCCTTCCATTCTCACACTTTTTTCTTCACTATTATTTTCCTACAAAATTATGTTCAAAATCTCCTTCTAAAAGGGGTAGAAACTGCACAAAATTATTTCTGCAAGCAAGCTTCTTGCCTGATCATGTATTGCAGTACTCAGAAGATTAAGGGAGGTATTTCTGCTGAAATATTTGTTTTAAAAATGCAACCAACCAACCAAACCAATGAATGGTTCTAGTTCCCTCTGATTTTTTTTCTAAAAAATAGTACTCATTTTCTAAATTATAATGCTATTGTGCTTGTACCTTTGTAGTCATGGTATAGACAGGGTATAGACTCCCTGTCCATGATTCAGCAGGCAGGTATTCTCCTAAATCTTAAGTATTTCTGGGTTTTTTTCAAGGTACTTGTGGTCCATAGCAATCCTCAGCTGCTCTTAAAGATGATTTAAGGGCATGGAGGAAGCCTGAAGCAGCCACCCTGCCCAGCCCCAGCTGTGTCACATATATCTAGTTTATCTGATGACTGGTTTAGAACGTAACCAAAATATGAACCTACACCATGAAAAAAAACCCCACGCTGCTTAGAATCAGTCAGAGGATGGTTGCTTTTTTTGAATTGCTTTCATGGGAGTTATTTTGAACCCTTTCAAACACTTTTATTGTTTAGTGTATCCTTATATATTATTTTATATAATGAAGCCCTGCATATTGACACAAAGTGTCTGAAGAGATCTGAAAGTGGCAAAAAATATCTTTGCACTCTCCCTTCCACATCACCACCCTATTATCACAGAATCATCAAGGCTGGAAGAGACTTTCAATATCTAGTTCAACTGTATGTTACATTAGTAAGTTTTCCTTCTACATGTCAGTAATAAGGCAAGTTAAAAAGCAATTGAAGATACATTTTTGAAGACCATGACAATATTTTTGTTGCCAGTTGCATGGTATTTTCAGCCATCCTCCTTAGAGTGAGGTCTGTCTTGGGTAGTTCTCTTCTATCTAAAATCCTTCAAATTCAAGATATTTTACGATTCTATGATATTTGAGTTTTCAACTCAGAAGAACTTGTGCTTTTATGCATAAATTCATATGTATATTTAAAAATAGGTTGTTTAACCCATGTGCTCTGTTTTTTAGCCTTGTCTTACCTTTGTGATACTCTCTGCATTTTCATGGGATGCTGAGTCAGCTTTGAGAATTAATCAGATCCACAAGTTCAGGTTCTTATCAGGAGGGTACTTCTAGCATATTTGTTTTGGCTCACTAGCCCTGAACATATCTGCTGGGAGAGCTACTGCTAGAGTATGCTCTTTTGGCACATACACAGGAGCTATTCATAATTTAATATGCATTTCTTGGAAAAAGCAAACAGGATGGTCCCAAGTTAACCCCTTTGTGTTAGTGCTACAGAAGAGAGAACCATAACCAGTTTCCAGCTAAACCATCTCTCTTGCACTAACTAGGCAAGCTGGGCTGGCAGAGATGAAAGGTCTACTGTCCTATAGCACACTGGATTATAACAAGTACTACCTCAGCATTTGTTCCTTTCTGAGCTCTTGTTAAAGGAGGGGCAGCTGTGGTTGTACAGATGTTCTCTGAGGAAGGGCAGCTCTTTGCTGCATCATGACAAGAGATTAAAGCTCCAGTACAGGCCATGGAGTTCCAAGAAGCAAATGTGTGAAACACAAGAAATTCAGACGCTTTCAGTATAAAATCAATTATGCTCTTATAAAAATAATATTTTAGCACTGTAGACTACTATTTTGTCTTCTCTTTAACAGGACAATTGGGGTTTTTTTTACTAGTTTTAACATTTAATATTTTTGCTGTGTTTAGAATTTATCATACATTTTTCTCAGTAAAGTAGGTTCCAATAATAATTTTGTTCTTTTGGTACAGATTAAAGAGCACCTCGCCAAGGGTCAGAGGATGTTGGCTGGTGATGGCATGTCCCAAGTAACCAAGACACTATTGGATTTAACACAGAGGAAAAATTTTTATGCTGGGGACCTTCTAATTTCTGTAGAAATTCTCAGAAATGTTACAGACACATTTAAAAGAGCAAGTTATATCCCTGCGTCTGATGGGGTGCAGGTAAGAGAAACATTGTAAAGGTAATGTTTCAATTGATGGGGTTTATTTCTGTATATTTCAGTGGATCACAACTGTTTTGCCCACTGAGGAAACTAAAGTTTTCTGCATGATCAACATAAGCATTCTTCACATAAAACTAAGATCCAAGTGTAAAATAGGAAGAAGACTCAACTACATTTAATAAGACAAATATCCAAACCAATGCACAGCAGGTGAAGAATGTAAAATACTTTCTTTGTAACATTTCTTTGTCTTGATTGATAGGAGGTGTTGGTATTTTTCAGCACTAAGCATTTCACTAAGTGTTCTTTGTTCGAGTTTGTTTCAGCTTGGAACTAGTTCATTTCAGTCCAAAAATCTATCCACAATGTTATGTAATTCTGGCATTGTTTCCTCATTTCAGATAAATAAAGCTCATTTAAAATTCACAGGAGTGATGGATAGTGAATTTCATATAAATTTTCTATTTCACATGCTAGATTAACTCTTCTTGTGCAAGAGGACAAATTAAATGCTGTCAGAGCTAAAACCTCTGTAATTATTTCTGTGTAATGGGCTGCACAACTCATTGCATAGTGTTGACTGAAATATTACTCAAGACTTCTCAATAAAGATTTGGTTTCATCTATATCTGAAAATTTTAGACACTTTTCAAAGACTGTAGATTACTGAAAAAGAATACTAAGAAGGTAGATTTGTGTAATATTTATGAAAAAGAGAGCTTAATGATCATTCATAAATTACTAATAAAGTTATTAATGCAGGTCATGTATAGGTATTTATGTAAAGGTAAGCATAAATTATAAATACCCTTTGGAATAGATGCATGCAGATGAAGGAAGATATCATGGAAAAGACATTTTTTCACAGTTAAGTTTTCAAGACTTGCTATTATATTTTCACATTTCTAGTTTTCCTATGTACAAAGAACAATTAACTTCCACAGTAAAATCAACATTTCTTGGGTTGGATTGTAGCCAGCTGTAAATTATATTTTTTTTAAAACAGTGCTTTTCAAAAAGTACATTTGCTGAACAACCTTTCTTTTTATTGAATGAGAGTGTGTCTTCTTTATGGTTCACAGGCACTACAAAGTCTTTGTTAGAAGCAGCCTTGAGAAAGTGCTAGATACAAGTGATTTTGTCCATGGACCTAGCAGATCAAGTCATTTGCAGTTTACATATATTAGAGAGATTTTGATTCTTTTCCCACTGATGATAGTACCAAAAGTTTTGTTCAATTTTTCAATGTAGAGCTGCTTCCACAATTCATAATAGGATTCTGGTAGAACTTGACAACATTATTAAATATTCTTTTAATAATTTTAATTAATAACTTTAAAATTAAGAAATTTAAAAAATTAAAAATTGGTAAGCTATATTTTGAAGGATTTCTCAACCAGAGGAAAATAACTATATTTCAGTATTTGCATGCCTAAATACAAAAAGTTCTTAAATCCCAGTTACAAAAGACACTCTAATGCCAAATCAGAGAAAATAAATGTAACAAAAAATAAGAACAGACTTCAAGCTAAGGTAAAATAAAAAAAAAAAAAAAGCCACAAAAAAACAATGCACAGTATTCAGCAAAG
>VZRX01018060.1:608566-647493 GCA_013398075.1 Notiomystis cincta | reverse complement strand
GGTAAAATAAAAAAAAAAAAAAAAAAGCCACAAAAAAACAATGCACAGTATTCAGCAAAGTAAGTGAAATCAGTATAAAGCACATGTTGTGCCCAGTGGATATATTAAGCAAGGTTCTTTTTACTGATTTTTGATGATATAAAATGAAGTCCTGGCTCACTAACAAAACTGTAAAATTTACTGCCAATTCCTGGGAAACATGGATTTTCCCATATGTAAACATATGTCATACTCTCCCATACTCTGGAGTATTGTGTTTATTTTTTTTTTTTTATGACATATTTTCATACTTACTAGTTCATCCTCAAAGTAAGTGACAAAATGGTAAAAATTAAAATTGCATGAAAATTTTTCTTTATGGAGAAGCTCTGTGTGGTGTTCTAATTACATTCTAATTTTTTTAACTAGCTAAAGAGTAGAATTTCTTAATTGGTAGAATTTGGTTCTAAAAAAAACTTACCAGAAAAGCATGAGTGAGATTTAAAATCCCTAAAAATCATAATTTATCATTTTGCATGATGTTGGAAAAGTAGGTTATGATGAATTATGGGCAACAGTATTTTTTAAGATCCATACAAAAACAACACTTGTATTATGACTGAGAACAAAAAAGTATATTTGTTTGAATATATTTGTTTCTTATACATTCCATCCATCTAGATAATCCTTCAAATGCCTACAATATCTGGTTTATATCCAGTATTAATATTTATGAATAGTGTAAAAGTTCTGATTCAGAGACTCCATAACAAAATGAATTAACAGAAAGGTGAGACCAAATTTGAAATAGTCCAGCTAAGTATCCAAAATGAAGGTGCTGGTGCCTGATGTGCTGTCTAGAAAATGCCACTTGTTTAGGCAGACAATACTAAGAGCAAAATAAAGATTTTAAGGTATGCATATTTAGTATCAAGTTATTTATTACATGACTCTTATTACTTTTGCATCTTTTAACCATTTTCTGCAACAATCTCTATGTATACTTGCACATACAATGTTAGGAACAAAAAAAACTATTTATGACACAATTAAACAAGAAGGTGTCCTGCACAGTGACTGAAAATATCAGTGCAGTAGCAGAAAACATTGCAAGACAAGAGTCATTCAATTCTTCTGCAAGCAAGGTCTTTCATTTAATTTAGGATTTCTTTAAAACACCCTCTGTAGATACACTGAGCCTGTGATGTGGACACTGTACTTATGTGAGAATGATTCTACCAGGAAGAAAATACAAATTTTAAATAAGCAAACTGTAAGCAACAGTTTGGAATATTATCCAGACCTGGTCTAAAAGTGCTTGAAGTGCCTTCCAAGGACAGGATGGCAGGAACATAACTGTGTTTCAGGATGGAATGGCAAAGCGAGTTGTACAATCCCCTGATGCAGCAACCAACAGGAAAAAAGGTTTCTCCCCAAAGAAGTTAGAGCAATATAATCCCTTTTATATTAGCCACAGGGACCATTGCTGTGAGTCAGGGTTTAACAGGATTGTCCAATCCTTTTTCCCTCCACCTTCCCCCTCCCACACACAGATTCACTATGCTGAAGTCCAAATCTGGAGGTGACTTAAGGCTATCCATTAATTCCTCCTAGGGAGGAATTCTTTTCTAGCTGTATAAAAGGATTTATGACAGCTCTATGCCTGCAGAGAGGGTCAAAGAATTTGGACTGGAACAGAGAACTACAGCCATTGTATTACAGAAGAAAAAATTGAAAGGAAGGAAATTAAATTAGGAAAATGTAATTGTCCATTCCCAGCTGTAACTGTCATGATCATCAAAATAGCCTGGGCAAAAATAAAGGACTTCAAAATTTGGTTCTGGCTGTCCCAACATTTTCTATAGTGACTAGTTCAGTAATATGTAAGCCCTGCTATGAAAGAAAGAAACTTGATTCTACAGGGAGGTCCAGTGTTTACTGCAGTAATACCCTCAGATCATATCCTTCTAATGCTTCTAAAATTTCGCCTTCACACCTGTCAATCATTTCACCAAAGGACAATGTTGCTTCTTTCAGGATTAAAGCAATAAACAAGAAAGTAGTCAAAGTAGGACAAAGACTTTTTTAACCCTTCTTGTCCTACCACATTTTCAATGTGCATCTCATATATATTCATTATTGAAGCAGCAAATCCATTTGTTCATTGCTGTTTTATTCACAAAGCACTGGTATTGTTTTGAAAAATTGCCTTGACTGAAAAACCTACACATATCTCACCCTCCACTGCTACCACAAATATGGCACCAACCAGGGATAGAAATAGAGAAAAAAAAATCTCAAGAAGAAATATATTCTTGTTACTAAGTTAATATACATAATTTATACTTTACTGGCTAGTGCAAAAATATATGTATTAGACAAGATATTGCTTATCTTTTTTTTTTTGTGCTTGAGTCTAGCATTATTTATAAGTTTTTCCACATTTATTTCTGTCAATTATTGGTAATTTTAATGCTTTTTGTAACTAAAATAAATATAAAATTTAACTATTACAGAACATTATTAGAAAATCCATGTAATGTATCATCTGCAAGAAACATTTTAAACTCCTGAGTGCTCTTCATGCAATCTAGGCGACTTTCAGATAGATCTCATTACACAGACATGGATACTTTTGCAATTAAGGCTTAGACTGCAGGGGAATCAGTGTCTGCACTGTAATGTAAAACTACCTTCAAAACAACTCTCTAGTATGATAAATTATCCCACACTGAGCTCCATGCTGCTGCAGCTAGACTGCTGCTGATGCCCTAATAAATGAAAGTTGAAATTTCCATTCACTGCATTTCAACACTATTGCTCTGGAAGAGTTGAGAACTACTATATTTATAAAAGTGTTTTCCTCAGGCAAAATCTTCATAGGGCTGACTCCACATAATAGAAATCTCCACCAAAATTACAATGCCCTACAGTAAATGTGATTATAGTGCCATGAAACTCCTTTGACCAATATAGTTTATTTTACTTGGTGGACCACTGAAGAAGTACATTTTTCATAGCTGTTAGTTGCATTTACAGAATTGTGATTTGCCAACCTGGTTAAACTGGCAAATCCTTTGTAACAAATACCAAATGTAACTCCTTGGATTGTGCTTTATTTTGCTATGGAATGTCTGAAAGGGATTAAATACCTTCCAGGTATATAAGCAGTATGTAGCTATATCTACTCTTCTTATCTTCAACTTGACTGGAAATTCTTTAGTATCACTGCAAATTGGATCAAACCATGAAAACATTTTTCTTTCATATCCTGTCATTAATTTCCTATCTTCTCCAAATGTTACTTACAATTTTCACAGGAGCTTGCTGAGCCGTTTTGTTTCTTTTCATGAAGTTTGTTGAGTTACTGAAGCTTGTGGATATTTTGCTAGTGGCCTCAGTGAGGGAAGAGTTGTAGTCTCATTAATGAACAGGATTTTTTGTCCACGTTCAGCAGTGTCAGTCACATCTACAGTAACTTTGGTCAAGTTAAAGAAATGTCTATCCATGTGAATTTTATAGTTAGCATAGGTAATTTCCTAATGGTTAGGCAAAGGTAGATCCTCGTGCTTGTCAAGTGCTTAGTGTTGGGACCAGGTTAGACTGCTAAAATATTATTATGTAAAAAAATAGTTTTCACAAGTTTTCTTCAAATTTTCATGTTGAAATGTTTTGCTTGTATTGCTGTGAAAAACGTAAAACATGTGTGATAGTTCAATTTTGAAATTAATGTCTTTTCAGGCATACCTATCATAGACTGAGGCTGGGAGGTTTTCCTTCCTAATTTCAGTCATTGTGTAGTCAAATCCTTTGTACTTACATTAATAGTGAGTTAAAATTTCTTCTTACTTAAACCTTGTTAATGTCCTCTTCATACCTCAAAATGGCTAAGAAGTAAGACAAGGTGAGGTAATGACCAGTAATCTGAGTTCCAGCAAGGTCACATGGTTGATATTCCTGTTAAAGATTTTTAGAAATAGTGGGGACCTTAAATGCCCTCTTCAGCTAAGGTTACTGGAAACCACATGTATCTTTTATGAAGGAACAGATAAATTATAATTGGCAGGCTGTAGACAAAATTGATATTCTGCCCAAAATGTGATACAGAGATGAGAACAGACTGCACAAATTATTAGCTTTTAAGGATGAAGAAGTTGGGAATACAAACTTCTAGAGAGAGCAGACAAAATTAGAAGGGAAATTTCTCCACAAACATTTGGAGAAAAGTGATTTTTTAAATGTATGATTTGTATCTAAATGTCCTGCCTTTTTTTCCCCCCATATACTTAAATGATTAGGAGAATCAGAAAAAGAAATTAACAGCTTAAGGTCAAAGAAACAGAAATTACTTATTTCTTTTATGCTGAAATTCCTAAAAGGATAGAGGCAAGTGTGACATATAAAAGTAAGAAGCATCTGATTTGAAACAGTATTGAGCAATGAAATGTCATTGAATGCCCTATGTATGGTTATTAAGGATCATTTTCTCTAAGGACCAGAGACTGGTGCTTTCTTAAATGTACATTGGTTTTTTGCAAATTCTATGGTTTCAGGAATGAGAGCAATTTTCAGATGGAACAACATCACATTTAGAAGTTTAGCAAGATTCAAACGGTTCTTGTTTGATACGAAGTGGTACTATGGAACCTGATTATGTAGCCAAAAATTAAAAATTTACCATAAAACATGTGCCCACCTATCAGTCCAATGTATTATTTTGCTATGTCATCTCTTCCACAGAGAAAATAGGCTGCAGAACTGCATCTGTAATAGAGAAAGGAAAGCTTTCTTAATGTCAGATCAAGGATGTGGCAGTTCATATCTTTGAAATCATTTCACTTAGTCTTTTATTTAATTGATTTTTCAGAACTTCTTTCAAATCATAAGTAATCTCTTAGATGAAGAAAACAAGGAGAAATGGGAAGATGCACAACAGGTAAGATTTGCCAAAGTTTAATATGTGATTTCAGAAATCAGGTTAAACATGCACCCTGCTGTAGTTGAAAGGAAATATTAAGTGAGAGAATATTCGGGGAAAAAAAGATCCTTTTCAAGAAGGAGCAATTCCAGGACCCACTAGCTAATTCCTTACATAGCAACCATATTTATAATGGAAGTTGATTACCTTGATAAACAGATTTTTATTAATATTCCATAGGATTATTCACTATGTTTTTGCTTTGTACATTGTAATGAAGTACATAAAAAAGCTGAAAAATGCTACTAAGGGCTAGCTGCAATGCTGCTTTTGTTAAACACAACACATCAGACTCACCCCAAGACCTCATACAACACCACTAAACAACTTACAGAAATGCAAACTTTTCATATAAGGTTGCATTTAGAAGAACAGTTGTGATCCTCAGGACTGACAAATTTGTGGACTAGGATATGATGATAACACTTTATAAAATAGGAAAGTCTAGCAAAACTCATGAATGTATGATAAAAGAGTTTAAAATTCAAATAAACCCCATTTCAATACAAGAATTTCCTACATACTTATACCAAGAAATTTCTGGACAATGTTTAGATTTGTGTTCATGAACATGACCATAATACTATCAAATTTAATCAGGTACAAATAATAGTGACAATGGGGATTAACATAATTATGTTAAGAGAAAAATTTGTGGGGGTGCTCAAAATTAGGGAAACCTTTCTCTATGAAGAATGATGAAACAAAGCAAGATATTTCAGTATGGAAAAGAGTCAAGGGCACTTATTTGCAATAGAAGCTTTTAAAATCAGGAGTGGTTTGGAGATTGTGCTGCAGGAATGCTTAATCTACTCACTTGTGCTTGTAAAATAACTAAAGGACATCAAATAGTGGCAGTTTCAGAATGAATACAGGAAATACTTATTCCACAGAAGGCTAGCTTGCTCCTGGTAGAAGGAGTGGTGTTGAAAGCCAGAGAGAGAACATGTTATTTCTATTTTTCCATAGCTCCTTCTCTCTGCCTGGTAAATCATTGTCTCACAGACCTAGGTACAGTAGAAACCCAAAAAACCAACTGTGATGAGCTGAACACAGGAGTAGTGAGGCCATAAGTTCCTGGTGACAAAGATAGGGACTTCACTAAATCTTAGACTACTGAGATATGACCACCCCAAAAAACCCCAATGCCAGTGGTCTTGTTACTGTTCTTGTGCAGTTACATAAGCAGTGTCAAAGAAATTTTGGAAGCAAGTAGCTCTTCATAACAGCTAGGAGGAGTGAGCAGGCACTAGTGACTGAAGGTGATCCTGTTTCTGGTTCAGTCACTCAGCTGAATTTTCTGTAATCAAACATTGCAAACCTAGGTGCAGTCTAACCAGCCTTTCTGCCAGCTTGCACAGTTTTCTTAAACTCCACAGCTACTGTTAGCATAGATCTCTTAGCCTGTTTTCTAGATTCTTTACTGGAAAGAAAATCTTACTCACTCTCAGCAAACTGCTGACTTTCAATCAAGTATACAGCTGCAATGCCTCAGCACATCTGTTTTTCTAGTTTAAATGCCAACAGTTGATAACCATTAATTACAGGTTATATAGCATTCAGATAAGCAGCACTCACTTTAATACTTGCCTTTTTTTAAGAGCTGATGTAAAGCACTGCACAGAGGAAGCCATTTCAATCCACAAAGTGTAAGTTTATACTGGAGTTTCAAAACACAGGAGCTCTTCTGTATATTCCTCATCAAGATCTGCTGGCATCCTGTTGATTAACCAGAACTTCAGATAGATAAAAATGCAGAGGACCTGCTCAACTGACTGCTCAATAGTTTAGTACAATAAAATTTTATATGCAAGAACTAGGGCTTAAAAAATCTTCTCACTGAAATTTTTCCTTAGTACATAATGTGTGTGTGTGCTTTGAATGAGACAGATGCAAAAACCCACACTTACTACCTCAGTAATTCATCATTAGGAAAATGGACATTAAATGTCTGTCACCTGAAGCAGCATTTGCAACCTGCTAGGATCATAATTGTCACAACAAATTCTTCTTCTTGCCCTACCTTTTACAAAAAGATCCGTGTAGAAAAGAAAGCACCTTGTGAAATTCTCTATCCTGAACCAAGCACTTATGGATCTAGATAGATAGAGCAAGATGAAGATGGAGTGCAGCATGCTGGAATTTATAGTCTCTATAGGCATTTTTTAGGAGTCTGCAGTCCCAGTAGTGGAAAGAATGGGTTGAATATTGCTTATAAAGTGAAATTTGGACATTTCACTGATATGAAGAAAAAAAGCACCATGAACAGGTCATCCATTATTTTTCTATTGCAAGATACTCTGTTACTGAAAATTGTCTTGTTCATAGTAGGCAATAAAAAACAAAAAGATTTTTTTTTACATATGTGATATGAACAGAACAGAACTTTTAGTCTTATGAATAACTGTTATGATCTCTAATTCTGTTTTGTTGATGAATCATAATTGTTAAAAATTAAAGAAGAGGTTGTGTTAGTAGCTTACAGCTTTGCAAATAAATTATATTTCTTGGAAAGGTGTTGTTATCATTTTGAAAGCCAAATTGAGAAGCTACATTAGCAATGCCAAGGCTACTGCAATGTGTTTTAGTTTATTCTGTCCAGTTCTGGGCTCCCCAGTACAAGACACAAAATAATCGAATGAGCCTAGAAGAATACCATGAAGTTTTTTAGGGGATTAGAGGATCTTATATGCAAGGAGAGGCTGAAATAGCTGACCCTATTTTTCTTGGAAACATAAGGATCCTGGCAATATTAAGAGTTCCTGAAGGGGAGAAAGAGTAAAGAAGACTGAGCTGAGTCCAGTGACAGAATAAAAAACAAGGGGCAAATATTAAAATACAGAAAATGCCATTTATGTATAAGAAAAACTGTTTGGCAGTGAGAGTGGTTGAATGCTAGAACACATTGCACAGACAAGCTCTGGAGTCATCTTCCCGGGAGGCATTCACAATCCAGATGGTACTGGGCAACTTGCTAGAGATGATCTTTGCACAGAGAGTTGAAATAGATGATCTCCATTGGCCCCTTCCAACCTCAGATATTCTATGATTCTACTACTCCATACCAGCAGTGAAAATAGTACTACCAATAAAAATTTAACTTACTTACATGTGGATTAATGCATCAAAGGTTATCATGCTGGCAAGGCCACGGTAAGATTTGCATTACTGTTTGTATCAGTAGTTCTGAAGTTACTGAGGATACTTTCAGAGGAAGGAAGAATATCTTAATTAGATTTATTCTGTAATATGAAATGCTTTAACCATTAATGAAAGTAATGGCCACTAAGTTTTTGATCAGTGCAGTGATTTAGAGGAAACATTTTCCACATTTCCAGTGCAAAGTTGATTTCTCATAACTTATGGGAAGCAATGTCTGTTTATATAAGGATTTAATAGCAAAATAGTTATTTTACAGCAACAAAAAGTGTTCAATATTGAAACATGGGAAGAGCTGTTTGACTTATGTCTCAATTTGCTTTGGATGGCATTTGGATTTTATTTGAATTTGCTGCTGTAGACATTTTGATATTATAGTTAATGTCATGTCTGACCTTCCTTTGTTAGATCTACCCAGGCTCAGTTGAGTTAATGCAGGTGATTGAAGATTTTATACACATTGTTGGAATGGGAATGATGGACTTTCAGAATTCATACCTAATGACTGGAAATGTAGGTAAGAAATAGAAATTTCTTCTATCAAATTTATGACCTATTGACAATCAGAAGTTGCAAGTATGTATTGTAGAGTTGCTGTTTCTATCACAATCCAGATTGGGCTGCTGCTCCTCCTCCAGATTATCTGTTGCTTGGTTATCTCCTCTCTGGTTTAGCACATGCAGAATGGCTTACACATTGGATTTCTTCATAATCATCTCTCAAGATCAAAATGCAAAGTTTTAGAATCAAAATCAGGAAAATACTCATCAGAATACTATGAACTGTAGGTGCATGTTAGAGTGGTTCCAGGATGCATAATGTTTAAAATGTTAATTTATAAAATTTTGCTAATTAAGATAATATTAATATAATTAATACCTTGGGAGATGTTTATTTTGTTGACATTTCCTTTTAATATTCTATTCTCCCAAAGAAAAATCTTTGCACATGTTATGGTGTGATAATATTCAGCATAGATAAGCAATAATTTAAAAAATATATATTAGTTCCAAAATAATTAAAGCCTAGAATTTCTTATGGTAGCTTTTCTACATGTATCAGTTTCAAAATTTTATTCAGATTTATTTTTCAAACTTTGTTTTTTTGCTACTGGAGAGTTGCCAGGTAACACAGTCATATATTAACAAACATCAAATATAAAAATGCCTGGCAACTCAATTAAATTTATTAGTAGGCATAAATGAGCTGCAGTATTGCAGCATTTTTTTAGAATTTGAACTAAAAAAATTAGTTGAAAAGCTATTCTCTAAACATTTTGTCTTTGTTTAGTACCTTTGTTATTCAATTAACTTTCCATAGATGCATGTTTGTAGTGCCAGGAAAGTATTAGAAAGTTGTATGTAAGGAATGAATCCAAAATATGGGTTTGTCTGATAGCAAAACTTCTGGTGTCAATACATTTTTTTCAGATATTAAGTTAGATCTTAGTGCACATATATGTCAGTCAGTTCTTCACCAAGTCATTAGAATTGGTTAGAAAATATGGTCATTTTGAAATTAGTTGGTGGAATAAAGCAGAGAATGTGTTGGATTGTCCCTACTGAATATTTAGCTTGCTGCTTTACAATAATAAGTATTTATTATTGTTCTCCAGTTCATATTATAGAGTGACAGGACTGTAAACACTAAGCCCTGTAAGGCACAACCTTGTACTGGAGACATGTCAAAGAACTCCCCGAAAACACTCTGGAAGTCTTAAAATATTTGACACATTGCAGTAGGGGTTTAAGCAGTGATTTATTATTTTTGTGGTACTACCATTTGTACTGTAACACCACTTAAAGCTTCTTCCAGTTGTCAGTCCTTCATTATGCTAGACCCTGCACAAATTTATAAAGGAAAGTATCTTTTCTGAAGTGTTTGTTCCATGACATTTTTATGACAAAATAAAAGGATGAGCTTATTTAAAGTCCATGCTGCTTGGCACGTTGTAGTACATTCTAATCTGTTTGTCCTCTGAAAAATGTGAAAAAAATCAAACAGGAAAATGTTTTAAGAAGATGCATTCAAATAATCTGCGTCTCTACATATTCATGGCTTCACATGAGAAACAGCACCAACATTCCAATTGAATCAGAAACTGTGCTGTGCACTGGCTGCTTTAGATAACTGCAGAATCTTTACAGTCTTTCTTTTGATTATCTTCCTCTTCCCACATATAAGATATTTTTAGGCACTCAGGAGGTCTGTTCTTAACTATAAAACCATCAAAGGAATAGAAAAAAACTGAGAAATGAATGATGAAAACTGAAAATTAATTTATAGGTTTAATCTGACTGCCTAGCTCTGTGCCTTGATATATTGGCATGAGTTTATCCTCCCCATGCTCGGTCAGCCATCAGAAAAGGACAGGGTCACTGCTGTGCAAATCATTGATCAGAATACTTGAGCTCAGGTGACATGCTGAGATGGGGACAGAAGGCTGTTATCAGCAAGGAGTTATTTCTTATTTTCACTAACAAGGAAGGAATGGATCTGGAATAATTCAGTTTTAGTGTAGTTGTCCTTAGGACATTGGCATAACTGTCTGACTGCCTATATCCTTGGAATTTAGGGAATATTTATGTTGATCTCAACATAAGAAGAAGAATAAACAGTGCCAATTTTGACTGGTCAGCAATAGTTATTCTATACCAACAAGAGTTTATAAATGTGTGAGGTCTTTAACAATAGTCTTTTAAGTCGACAAACACATTTAGTGCAGGAAGCAGATATTGTGCATAAATGAGATTTTACCTATATTCATCTTTAAGCAGAAAAATCCAATAGTTCATAGAATAAAATCATAGAACAGTTTGGATTAAAAGATACATTTTCAACTCACTCTGGTTGCATGGAGCGCCATCCCCTCTGATCCTGAATGTTTCCAGGGATGGAGTGTCTTCTACTACCCTTCTGGGAAACCTGTTTCAGTGTTAACCCATTCCTATTGTAAAAAACCTTTTCCTTATATCTAGTCTAAATTTATCCTGTTTAGGTTAAAAACATCACCCCTTGTCCTATTGAAACAACTCGCACTAAAAAGTTTGTTCGTCTTTCTTATAGGCCCACTTTAGATAGAGAAAGGCTGCAATAAGGTTTACCTGAAGCCTTCTTTTCTCCAGGCTGAAGAACCCCAACTCTCTCAGCCTGTCTTCATAGCAACCATGCTCCAGCCCTGATCATTTTTCAGACCCTTATCTGGACCCACTCAAACAGATTCATGCCCTTCCTGTGCTGGGGACCCCAGAGCTGGATGCAGCACTGCAGGTGGGGTCTCACCAGAGTCAAGGGGCAGGATTACCTCCCTCACCCTGCTGGCCATGCTGCTTTTGATGCAGATCAGGGTACAATTGGCTTTCTGGGCTGCAAGCACCCACTGCCAGCTCAGGTCTAGCTTTTGATGCCCCAGTATCCCCACATCCTTCTCCTCAGGGCTGCTCTCAATCAGTTCATCCCCTCAGCCTGTGTTGATGCCAGGGGCGGAGTAGCACCAACTCAAGTGCAGCACCTTGCACTTGGACCAGTTGAACCTCTTGAGGTTCCCATGGGCCCAGTACTTGAGCTTTTCCAGGTCCCTCTGGATGGCATCCCGTCATTCAACCACACCACTCAGCTCCTTGCCTTTCTACAGACTTGCTGGGGGTGCTTTAGATCCCTTTGTCATTGATGAGGATATTAAAGAGTACCTGTCCCAGCACAGACTCCTGAGAGACACCACTTGTCATCAGTGTCCATCAGGATACCCTCTGGATGTGGCCAAACAAATTCTAATCCGTCAAAGAGTCCCCCTGTCAAATCCTTATCTCTCCAATTTAGAGAGAAGGATGTTGTTGGGACAGTGTCAAAGGCTTTACAGAAGTCCAGAGGGCACCTGTGGCTCTTCCCTTGTCCACTGATGCAGTCACTCCTTCACAGAAGACCACTAGGTTGGTTAGGCAGCACCTGCCCAAGGTGAAGCTGTGTTGCTGTCTTTAATCACCTCCCTGTCCTCTATTTGCCTTAGAAGAGTTTCTATGAGGTTTCCAGGCACAGATGTGAGGCTGACAGGGGTCCTATTTAATCAATAGTTATTTACCATAAAATATTCTCTCAGCACCTTCACATACTTTAAATACTTTTTGCTGTGTTTTCATTTTCAAATCACTTTAAAGTTCAGAAAAATTATTCTAAATATGAACTAAATATGAACTGCTTCTTCTTGTCAGAGAAAAAAAATCCAATTTTGTTGCAAATTTCACAGTAATGCACTGAGTTCTTGGTTTCCTTCTACTAATTTTAGTTTACAAGCTCATTGCTAATTGAATGACATTTCTAATTAAATAGTAGTAGATATAAAATTTGAACACCTAATTGTTTTTCACAGATAAGTTAATCCTCTGAGATCTTCCACAGAGGGGATTTTATTTTCTCTTTCTTTTAAGACACAGAAACAAGTGACTGTGGCTTAAAAAGTTACTACGCAACAGCCCATACTGCAAGGACTATCCATTGCATATTCTCAATTCATGACAAATGGGAAGTGATGAAAGGCACATTAACTGCATGGTAGGCTATCATAAGCCACATTATAATAAATTTGAAACTATCTAAGACTGAAAGGACACTCGCCATGGCCCTGTTAAACTTTTTATTGCGATGGCTTTTAACGCAAATTTTTCATTTCCTCTGAACAAAACATCAAAGACTGGCTTCAAATCCTGATGATCCAATATGTATGCTTTATTGGGTTATTGAGGCAGCTCAGTCAGTTCAAATACATTTCCACTAAAGCAAGGCCCATCTCCTCTTAGATTTCCTATCAAGGATAGAGAATATACTATGAAAAATGTAACAAATGTAAAAGCAACAATTTGCTTTGTTCATGCATGGTGGCAACAGATGGTATTTTTTTTATCATTG
The DNA here is from genome assembly GCA_013398075.1 of Notiomystis cincta. Classification (NCBI taxonomy): domain Eukaryota; kingdom Metazoa; phylum Chordata; class Aves; order Passeriformes; family Notiomystidae; genus Notiomystis; species Notiomystis cincta. Next base: position 634,475 of record VZRX01018060.1, on the reverse strand, counting down.
CACTCTGTATTATATTCCTTTAAGAAATGATTAGGTGAAAATAAAGCCTCTGATAGGAGGTAGAACCTTCTTTCCTCATCCTGCTCTTTTTCTTCTTCTTCTTCCACCTCCTCCTCCTCCGGACCAGCTGAGCAGGCACAGGAAAATGATAGTGTGAACAGAAGCTTTTGCTACCACTCAGAGTCCCTGAATTCCCTGAAAGAACAGACCCACCTGCAAGGATACAACATGCAGTGGCACAAAAGCTTTTAAGTCATGTTACCATTCTCTGTTAACCAACAGTTTTCAATTTTGTCTGTTTTAAAAGATGATTTCCTGATTTTAGATTACAAAATTAATCTTGGCTTTTAATAGCCTTTTCTTTTTTTTTTTTTTTTTTTTTTGAGCAGATCATCTCAATGCTTTGGCTAATTTGGGTTCTCATCACAGTGAACCGTTAGGAGTTTTGAAGATATTGAAGATATGTAATAAAGGATGGGTGAACTGCTAATAAGAAATATTCAACCTTTAACTTAAAAAGAAATTTCTAACTGGAAAATTGGAGTGCCCCATGCACAACTGTCTTTAAATATATAGGTGGAATCTGGAAATAGGGAGCAGTATTAGAAGATACATATTTCTATGGCAAATGTGGATTGTTTTGTAAGGGAAAAGTGTTGTCCCGGTGTTGTCAAATAAATTTCCTTAAGAACAGCAGCCAAAAAAATGATTAAAGGACATTCTATTGTCAAAAATCAAGCTTAAAGCTCTAAGATGATATTAATGAAAAAACAAATAATTTTAAAGTGCAGTATGTTGTCATGGATGTTATTTAGAACTGAAAGGAATAAACAAATGAGAATTTTCAGCATATGAAAAGCCACTTTTTGTTAATGTTAATTTGAGGAATACTGATGTTGGAATGATCAGTAGTTTTATAAAATGTGCAGATATCACAAAGTTACTTAGACTAGTCAAAGGCAGGAAAGATTGAAGATCTCCAGGAGGTACAGGAAAATGAAAATGAGAGGATTTTCACTGGCAGATTAAATTCAGTTTTGACAGAGCATGTACAAGGGAGTACATCAAGCCATTCAGAGAAAATACCAGCACATTAGTGTGCAAAACGAGCAGTCTAAAGAAAATACAGATTTTTAAAAAAAATTTTCGGCACCTATCACTTGCAACACTCTTTTCAATTGAGATTATATGGTTTGGATTCATTTTACTTACTTTCAGCATCACAAAATTTGCCAAAGTCACCCTAAGCTTCCTTTAAAATCAAGGGAGATTACTGCTCAGGAGAGCAACTCATATAATCTCAGACATCTGAAATAAGGGCATGGGCTGCCTTGTGGAAGTTCTGCCACTGGCTGCAATGGCAGCCTAGTAACTCGCTCATGTTTCAATGATTAATGTCATCTAAAGCAAAGAGCAGTGTTTTTCTGTGAGTCAATAAAACCTGTGAACACAGAGAGGTTCAGAGCTGAATGATCAAAAAAAAATCAAAATAAAATAATAAAAAATTAAAGAAAGAATAATAATAAAAATCATATTGAGAGTTGGAATTATTAGAACAGATATTTGAGAACAGATTGTTAAAAGGAACTGCATGTACACAACTGAAAAGTGAATACAAAGCGAAACCAGGCTGACATCTCTGTTTCATCTTGCTCACAGAAAAAAATGAAGATTCCTAACTATTGTAGCACATTTAATTCTGAACAAACATGAGGCCAAGGTCCTACAAGGAACAAAATAGAAACAAATAGATGTATGTCTACATGGTAAATGCAGCTAGCTATAATATTATATGAAAAAAACGAAAAGGTGTAGACCATATTTCCACACATAAATCAACTTTTAACTAACAACCTGTTATCTCTCAACTTAAAAATGGCTGCTGTGACACTGGTAGTCCGATGAGTAATCTGATTCAGTATAGTGATTAACATTTCATTTAAAACTTGAAACTGAGCTGCTTACATAAGTTTTAGAAACATTGGCAGAGAACAAAGTCTGATTTCTGCCTTCACAGACAGTCTAGGATGCCATATGGCAGAAAATGCTTTGAAAATGTCCATTGTTTCCTATCTTTGCATACTTTATTGTTACACCTTCAGTCTCCCATTCCATGTTCATGTCCATGAAATTTTAGAAAAACACTAAATAATCCTGCAGGCATATGAAGTGTGTCTTAAAATTTTCCAGTCCTAGCTAGATACCCTTAGAAATGTTTGTGACCAAGGGAGCTTTCAGAAAATGTATCTACTCTAGCTATAAGACATGAGCAATGGTACACATGCTGAGCTTTGGGAATTCTAGAAACAAACAAGCTGGATTCCTGACTCTTACTGTGTGTTCACTCACCTTGTCCCAGAGTAAGACTTTTACATCTTGTGTATTGTAAATCCTGTTTATACTTCCTAGAAACTTCTCCACATTATATGATTTGTTTACTTATCTAAATGGCATCTGCCTTAGTCTGCTTATCTTTTTTGTATTAGAATTAGTGATGTGTGTTTTCAATGCAGCACTCAAGATCCTCTGACTCATATATCACAAATGTCATACTGGCCTAAAATATACCAAGAAACTGAATTTATTTAAAATTTTGAAAGAGTCTATTTTTCAAATATGTTAAAGAAAACAGAAAAAAAGGGCACAGCCTTTATATTAACTTGTACAAAGGTTTAAAGAAAATGTCTAAAATTTTCAGTCAGGAAACAACTATTTCAATAAATTTATACACACACTCAGAATTCATTTGTAATGAAATTGCTTCTTGTTCTGAGTCTGTGTAGTGCTGAAGCACAGTGTGGGTTTTCAAGTGGGTATTTATAGTTAATAAAAGTTCAACTGCTAATATTTCAACATTTTCTTCTAATAGAAAGAAAATTGTATCTACCACACAAATAAAAATCAAAATCCTGTAGAGTGACCCCAAAAAGCCATTCAGATTTCTCTCCTCTTTCCATCAAGTTATTCCAGAATACCCCATGTTTTCACAAAGGAAAATTTCACCTTTAAACTACTGTGCAAATTGCACTTGCTGCTTTAAGAAGGTGAACAGGAATCACTCTTTGTACTGTGTTATAATTCATATGTAAATACCTCTGTAATGATTAATATAAGTATGGGTGTTTTTTGTCAGGAATAAATTCTCACAAGGAAAAAATTAAGTGAAACTTGCATGGGTTTGCAATGAAATGCATTCCGAATAGATATAAAAACCCAAGTCCTCTTTAAATCATGTAATATTTATATTTTTCTTTTTAATAACTAATAAACTACACACCAAAGTAATCAACAATTAGATAAAAAGATTTTCTTATCTTTTATTACGTATTTTTTCTACATAGACTTTTGCCTGTTTCCACTTCATCTCAAAACAGCCAAAAGAGCCAGTGCCCATCATCTTCCCATTTCAGGCTATGATCTGGTTTTTATGACTGTGTTTATAAGCATGAATCAAAAAGGACAAACTGCAGGCTTCAGAATGGTCCTACACCTGTCCCACTGTTTAGTTTTTGGCACCTACCCAAACGTTGTCAAGGAATCATTCAAGGAATAGTCTGGGTGAGAAAACAGTCCTCATAGGCAGAATTAATGTTTTTTTCTCGTCCTGTGGTGCACAGTTGGCCACACTCTCGTTCTTGGACTGCAAACATGGTGCTCAGAGAGGTTCTCAGTTCTGTCTTCTGCCACATATTCTTTTCATTCACGACTTTGGCTCATGGTTCTCATCCTCTTTGTTGCACACTCAGATGTAGTCCATCAGTCTTTCCTGCCCCAAACCTCTATGCTGTGGGTTGAGCTGATGCTCTGCTTATGTGAAAGGGCACACCTATTACATTCTTTTCTTCAGTTCTCAAAAAATCCTTCAATTCCTAGAATTTACACACTGCCAGTACCACTCTCCTGTTTCTGTATTCTTTCCTTGCTCAAACCACATGTAATAATGTGGAACTAAAGGCTTCCAGAAGAAAAAAAAAAAAAAAAATAAAAGAATAGGGAAACTACAGAGAAAGGTCAATTGCAATTTTTTATACTCTTACATACTTCTGCTCCATATATATTCATATCATTTCCTTTGCAGCAGTCTCAGCAGTTCCTTGATCAGATCAATATGCTGGCTTTCAGAAGACTCAAGCTTTCTCCACTGATTAAAGGGGAAAGACTTCATACACACTTTGAAGGTCTAGCTTATTGCAGCATCTGACTTAATGCCTGAAGTAAATGCTCGAGAGCTCGTATTTCTTTCTCAGTATAAAATAAGCTTATTAAATGATTCACGTTCCCTGAAAACTTGCTGTGAACAGTGCATAAAAGAGTAGATTTTTTCTCTCTTTTCTAAACCTGCATACTCAATGATCCTGAGAAAATGCAACTCTCTATTACTTGATTAAAAATTCCAAATATCAAGGGAATGTCTATATGAATCTTTACCAAACAGTCTACAAATATGGATTAAAACCTAACTTTTTTCCCTAGCTATATTTTTAGTTATAATTCTGTAGTTAGTTTTGCGTGTACAATTTATTAAGTAACTTTAAAGATAAAGCTAAATAAATTAACCATTCAGTATTTTTAAATGGGTGCTATAGGAATCTGGAATAATCGAAAGTGTTTCCATTCTCTACCTTATATTAAATAGAGTAAAATGTTCTAAAGAAATGGAAGCTATAAAATGCTGACATATAGGGTCTTAAAAAAAATGCCTCCAACTGAAACAGAAAGTAATATCTACAGCCCATTTGTGGAAATTCCTTTTTACAGTATTTATCTATCTCATATTGTTGTATCATTTCTAAACTTCTACTTCTGTAAACTCCTTTCTGAATCATTCTGTTTCTTCAAATGAGCAATTAAAAGCTGTTGTTTTCTAAAGGAATCAATTTGTATGACAGGCTATTTTTTAACTGGTGGATTTAACTATTGACCTGAGAAATTAAATGTCTGATCTTATTCTCTCCTTTGCCTCAGACGGGTGGACCTTTAGGTGACTTCCAATAATTTCCAGGTAGAATGAGGCTTAAGGGGATAGAAATTAAGCATTTGTGGTGGTAACTTTACATGAATGCAGTAATGGAGTCATGCACACCCAAGAGAGCCCATTTCATAGTAAGGCAGTGCCAAACAGCAACCACCATGTTCAGTGAAGTGTAGTGTCAAGATACTCCAACCAATGCAGTCCTTCCCTAAACAGGGGTACCACAGTGCAATGGCAGGATGCAACTCTACACAGATGGATTACTCACTCTGGCATTGTTTGGCCCTGAAAGAGTTACCCCAAGGGTGTCCAGCCATCATCTGGTAGTACATCAGCTAGAGATGATGTGGCTAAGTACTGCAAACAGCAAAGTTCAGCCTCAGTTTTAATGATTTCTGCAGCATTTTGTTACTCATTCACCACTGAAAATGAAAGAATGAAAATTAAATGGAATTAAAGTAAACCCCCACAAATTATAATTAAGTTAAAATACGAATAAAGCCAGCTATTATCTCTGCATAATACTTGCACTGTGTCAGAAACAGGTCTATTACCCAAAGCTCCATTGTGAATATAGAGTTAACATGGTTTATACCAAGCTAATGATATGGCATACTGACAAAGTTCTTTTTCATTTTCTGGCCTTTCAAGGGTGGGGAAAGAAAAAACAAGAAAAAACAAAAAACCCTAAACAAATAATAAAAACCAAACAAACGAACAAAAAAACCCAAAAAAATTTAGAGCCCCCCCAATAGAAACAGCAACAACAAAAAAATCTAAAGAAGCTAAAAAACCAACCAACCAACTAGCAATAAAACAAACAGAAAAAGGAGGGGACAACCGTCCATCCACAATATTAGACAAATCAACCTGTTGTATTGAAAAAGTAGTATTTCCTTGGGGATGACTGTAGATTTTAATTCCAAATAGTGGTAAAGATCTGCCTTTTTCAAACTGCATAGCCTGAAGGTAACATAACAATTGAGGTAACAAACTGGACAGAAATATTTCATTTCTCAAGTCATTTTCATGAGAGTGTTAGTGGACTAATAATATCAGAGAAAAGTATTTTTATGGTAATAATTATTTTGGCAGTGACACTCTAAGATATTGAGGTCAAGCTTCAAAGCTATGTAAACATATGCAGATATAATTCTGAGTAATTGTGTTTCTGTATGTGTAATTTTTTTTTTTTTAATTTGAGATTTGGACTTCAATATATAGACCAAAGATACTACATTTATCTCTGCCATTCTGTTAAGATCTGAGTGTATAATGCCAACAGAGCTAAGTGTCAGTAAGATCAGTTCAAAGCATCCCAAAATGTCCATGTACTGGGTGGGCTAAAATTACGAACAAGGCCTGGAAGTTCTAAAGTAGATTTTGTGCTTTGTGATTTCTGAACCTGTAAGTTCACCCATTTCATGGTGTAAGTTTTTCTTTCCCTTGACTTCAGGTATGAGTTTTAGGACCCCATTTGCTGCTCCCTCTGAAGGCAGAGATAAAAAATCTTTGATAAGATTTATGATTAAATCAGAGGTCCATTCTACTACAGATGAGTACACCCTTTTTGTTTTGGTTTTTTTTCCATGCTCTAAGTCTCCACTACAGTGGGAAGGAGACAGAGAGAACTTTTCTTTACTCAAAATATGTGGTACAGCTCCATGGCCTGCAGTGTTTGAATGGCACTAGATGAATGCACAAATACTTCTATCACCTGCGGTGGTGCCAAATAGCTTGATATTGCTGTGATTGTTTTTCTAGTTTTATTTTGTTTAAACAAACACTCTCTACAATCATGGAGACATGTAATCAGCCCTAGGCAGCACTATTCTGTAAATCTTCTATTAATATAGTTTGGGAAATGGTCTTCTAGAAAAGGTATTTGATCTCACTGCTTGAATGACTTTTCATATAATCTGTGGTTCAGTGCTTATGCTGTTATTTAATGACTATTATTTTGTAGAATTTTTTTCTGACATATAAGATGTTCCACTTTGGTCACTAGTTACTTTAATTAATAGCAGAGTTAGCTATATGCTGTTTTTGTAACATATTGCTAGTAAAATCTTTTGGCCTCATGGTGTTGCTCAGTAGTCAAGTATTTTGAAATGAGATAGATTTCAAGAACACCTATGGGAAAATAGTATATTGATATAGTCACTTCTCCTGAAAATCCCATCTCTGGTCCTGTTGTAGAGGAGCATAACTAGCATGTGAGCTGATATCAAAGGCAAATACTTGGAAACCCATCCATATGTGTATGAATTGTTCCCCTTGGTGAAAAATATTTCTTCCCTATATTGGCACCAAAATCTCATCTCCAATAAAGCAGAGGAATGAAAAGAGACTGCCCAAGGGGAAGAAACTGTGGGACAGTCATCAGGATGATTGGATCTTCAGGGATTGGCAGGCAGGCAGGCTGTTGCATCTGCACACACAAGACTTCTCCTGTGTGTGAGAGAAACATTTATCAAAACTATAGCAAGCTTATCCCCTCCTTTCTCATTTTAACCTCAAGAGAATAGAATATGTTTGTAAAGATTAAAGGGAATGTCTCGTTTTGCCATTAGGTATCTTAGATTGTTCATTGCAGAAGAATGGAATGAATGTTTTTAATGCTCATTTAGCTTTGAAAATTGCATCACTATCTAGGCAATGAAAAATAATGGTCTCCATTCACAGTCAACAATGCACAAAGAAAAGTTAATTTCTGCAAAATGAATGTCATTTAACTTTGCCAAATTGAACTTATACCTGTTTCTTGGATGAACAGTTCCACTACTGGAAGACATGGCTGGTGATTTTACACTGCATCATCTATTTTACATTTCTGCTTGTACTTAGAAATAATTTTCAGAAGTTAAAATTATAGATACCCAAACCTCTCATAAAGCTAAGTCAGAGAGACTGCACATCAATAGGGCAAGACATTCAAATATGAGACTGCTTCTTAGAAATGGTATTCAACAGCAAAGAGGATTTTGAAGAATTTATGTATATACTGTTATTAATTTTATTTGACAAGACATTAGATGTAGTTTGCTGACTATATGCGTTGGTTCTTTGAATGTACTTAAAGAATGCACTTAACAATCTTCTTTCAAAGCTAAGACAATGAATCAGTAAGTAAATGTGTAGGAATTTGTTAATTCTTGTTTCTTGTAGGCATTTGTTAGAATACTTTCTTCTGTTCATAATTTTGTTATTCTTTAAATTCTCTAATAGCATATTTACTCATGAGCTTTTTAATATATGGTTTGAGAGAGTGTCTACAGAGCTACATGCATTTTCAATGGCTTATTTCCCTATAAATATAATTTTTATTGATACCACTAGATGCTCTATCCAAATTTTTACCTGTCACTCAGCATTNGTTATTAATTTTATTTGACAAGACATTAGATGTAGTTTGCTGACTATATGCGTTGGTTCTTTGAATGTACTTAAAGAATGCACTTAACAATCTTCTTTCAAAGCTAAGACAATGAATCAGTAAGTAAATGTGTAGGAATTTGTTAATTCTTGTTTCTTGTAGGCATTTGTTAGAATACTTTCTTCTGTTCATAATTTTGTTATTCTTTAAATTCTCTAATAGCATATTTACTCATGAGCTTTTTAATATATGGTTTGAGAGAGTGTCTACAGAGCTACATGCATTTTCAATGGCTTATTTCCCTATAAATATAATTTTTTATTGATACCACTAGATGCTCTATCCAAATTTTTACCTGTCACTCAGCATTAATCTGCACTCTCAATGGTTTTAAAAATGTTTAAAGTCTTTCCTAGCTATACCTGGGCATGAAATGAGATTGTTTAACCTACACTATTTTTTTTCTTTTATTCTTCATGGAAATATAGCTAAACCTTCCACTAAAAAATCTTAAATAAAGTTATGTTACCTCCAGGCTGTGTTAGGCAATTATCACAGGCTGTCTGACAAGCTAGAAATTGTTAAATTTCCAAAATACTATTTTGTTTCTTCACACCATTTGAACCTCTTGGTGGTACAGAATATTAGGACTTAGTATTTATACTGCTATCCTAATCTTTTATGTTGAAATAGTTTCATTTAGTAGAAGTATATAAATAGGTCGATTTTTTTTCATTCAAATCCATTCTATAATATATTGAGGTTTGGACTAAAGGAGAAAATGATTCTATAGTTGGTGGCTAGGGTTTTCCCAGGAATATAAGAAAAATGAACTCAAGTTACTATTCAGATGAGGTTTCCTTGTTCTCAGTTTAATCATTTGGACCCATGTTGAATTGATCTTTTGCAGAAAGAGCTAAAAGTGAAAGAATGCATAAAAATTCCATAAGCATAACCTAAATGTACTGCATCATTCTTAAAAAGCCCAAGGATTTACTTATTAAAACATACTCGTAGATTTTACTTAAAGGTTTCCATTCCCCTCTTATCCTATCTTATGTATAATTCCCAATATTTTATACCTCTGTTGAATAATAAAACTTGTTTATTTCTATTAATCTGCTTAAATGAGCTGTTTCACTTTACTCATTTTGCTTCTTTTGTCACTTCTACTAAATTCCCATCAACTCTATTTTTAATGTGTATAGAACCATAGAAATTTTAATGTTGGAAAAGACTTGTGAGATCATTGAGTCCAACCATTAACATAACACCATCCTGTTCACCACCAAACTATGTCTCTAAGTGCTACATCTACACATCTTTAAATAACTCCAGGGGCAGAGATTCCACCACTTCCCTGTGCAGAATGTTCCAGTGCTTCGGAACAATTTCATTCAAATTTTTTTTCCAATATCTAATCTAAACCAACCCTGGCATAATTTGAGGCCATCTCTTGTCTTATAACTTGTTACTTAAGAGATGATAATGACCCCACCTGGCTACAGGCTCCTTTCAGGCCGTTGTAAAGGGTGATAAGGTCCCGCCCAAGCCTCTTTTTCTCCAGGCTATACAACCCCATCTCCCTCAGCCACTCCTCATAAGCAATGTCCTCCAGACCCTTTACCAGCTCTGTTGCCCTTCCCTGGAATTGCTCCAGCACCTCAATGTTCTTCCTGAAGTGAAGAGCCGAGAACTGAACACAGCACTCAAGGTGTGGCCTCACCAGTGCCAAGCACAGCGGGCTAATCACTGCCTGGTCCTGCTGGTCACACTGTTGTTGATCCAGGCCAGGATGCCATTGGCCTTCTTGGCCACCTGGGTACACACTGGCTCATGTTCAGCTGCTGACCAGCACCCCCAGGTCCTTTTCCACCAGAGAGCTTTCCAGGCACTCTGACCCTAGCCTGTAGCCCTGCAGGGCATGGTTGTGACCCATGTACAGGACTTGGCACTTGTTGAACCTCACACTGTTTTAATCTTCCCATCAGTCCAAATTGTCCAGATCCCTCTGCAGGGCCTTCCTACTGTCCAGCTTCCAACACTCACACCCAGCTTGGTGTCATCTGCAAAATGGCTGACAGTGTACTCGATCCCCTTGCCCAGGTCATGGATAAATACATTAAACAGGACTGGCCCCTGTGCTGAGCTCTGGGGAACTCCACTAGTGACTGGCTGCCAGCTGGATGTGAATCCAACCATCACCACTCTCTGGGCCTGGCCACCTGGACAGTTCTTAACCCAGTGAAGAGCACCCCTGTCCCAGCCATGGGCTGCCATCTTCTCCAGGGGAATGCCGGGGGTGAAAGTGCCAAAGGCTTTACTAAAGTCTAGACAGACAATATCCACAGCCTTTCCTTCATCCACTTAGCAGGTCATAGAAGGTAACCAGATCAGTCAAGCAGAATCTGTCTTTCCTCAACCCATTCTGGTTCAGCCTGATCCCCTTGTTGTCCAGCACATGCCGCATGTTGGCACTCAAAAGGACCTGCTCAATCAAGACCTTACCTGATGTGGAGGTCGAGCTAACAAGCCTATAGCTCTCTGGATCCTCCTTCTGACCCCTCTTGCAGATGTGACTGTTCATGTAAATTTTGGGGAAAAAAATGATTCTATGTCCAGTTCATTTCTTTCTCCAAGCACTGGAGCCAGGATGTTTTCTCAGCACAGGCACTGAATGATGACTTTGAGCACCTTTTCAAAATGGTTCATTGCAATACAAATGTCCCTTTGCAATAAACTCAATGTAGCTGCAGAACACAGATTTTTAAATCATAGAGATTTCCTTAATAGTCACGGTTCACATCAAGATTGGTCCAGATTATGCTGATCACATCTGTGCATCTGAAAAAAGGGACTGTTTTGAAATATTATCAAATAACTGAGCATCCTTACACTGACCCCTAACTTTGTTCATTTTTTGATCAGTTTGGAAATTTTGTTATAAATGTTGGCCACCAGAGTGCAGTCAGTTTAGTTTCCAATAAAGGACCATTTAGATGTTTTGGGATTAGAGACAGAAAACCCATTTAGTACATAAAAAATATTCCATAAAAGCAATAGCACTGAAAATCAACACAGAGCAGAGACAGGAAAATAACTAACGGAGGGAAAAAGCAATTTTCTTTCCAGGATCCTGTAAAATACTGTTTGTTGGGTAACAATGCTATAATCAGGATGTGGTGGGGAAGAAGGATCATATATAAGTTGCACATTTGATTGTCCAGTTCTCCAGGGTATGATTTCTAGTAGGGAAGCCATCTTGACTACAGATTTTAATACAAATACTATTGGAAGGCAAGAAATGTTCTGTTTTTTCTGGCTATCTCCTAGATCTAGCTGTGGAGATAATTACAGTTAATCCAAATAAGGTATGGCAGTAATAGCAGAACTGTACTCAGGTGTAGAATATTTGACACTGAATAATTTTGCAAGCCTGAATGTATACATTATTTTAAAAAAGAATTTGCAAAAATTTCCAGTAAATTTAGAGCTTCTCTGGCATATACATTCAGTCACTCTTTGTTAGGATTTTCAGGTACAGGAAATTAATTGTAGCCATTTTGTTCTGTTGGTAGGTCACAAAAATTGTTGAACAATAGAAAACAAAAATTCCATCCCTGCCTCTTATTTCCATCTTTCATGTTCATGATATTGCTTTAAAAAAAAAAAAAAACCACGATTTTTTATGTAATAACATACACAAACTCTTCCTTTCCTCTTTAGCTCAAAGATATAATTGTGTTTTCTGGAATATTGCACAATGTAGAATCACATTTTAACTTTATAGAGCTTCTACCTACAGGGAATATTTCCAGAAAATAAGAGATAGTTCACTGAAGCAGTATAGTTCCAGTTTGGAGGACTTCTATTCTGAATAAATATTTCATAAACATACTGCAATGAATAGCACAAGAAATTGAGGAAAGAACAATAGCAATAAATCCCGAATTTGTATTGGAATAATTGTAACAGAAAATAGGTTTCAGGTAGGATATAGTGCCAAAGAGACAGCAGAGTCCCATCAGGTGCTTGTGTTAGGAATGCCAGTGTCACAGAGCCAGGCACAAGGATGGCTCCTTATGACTGTATCAGTCACACCTCAGGAAAATGTGAGATGTTTTCTTACAGTACTTTCTAAACATTAGCTGTCCAAATGGTCATTCTCTCCTGCATGTAAAAGCAAAACTGAAGGCACTATAAGGGCATCTGAAAATTTGGTCTGAATACAAATAGACTTTTTAAAGGCTTAGAAGCCTCTCTGCTGCAGGTATAACGCTATGTTACATCTCGAGTTGATTATTTTGACCATATTCTATGTCTAATTTTGGCATTGAGCTCAGTAATAATGTGCAATTCAGGTACTCATCAATACAAGCAAAGGTTAATCCAGTATTCCTTTAGACAGTTTAAGCTCACTGTGCATCAAAATTCAGATGATTTTTTAAAACCCTGAGAAGGCAACACAAGCAGCCGTGATTAGGCATCTTTTTCTTTCTCTGTCAACTGCACTCAAAATGAATGAAAATGTAAGACACCTGAATTCTGACAGGGGAAGCAGTAATGGTGTAACATCTGACTTAGCTGACTAGTTGACTGTTTGTTTCCATTTCTTTCTTACGTGCTTGGATCTTTTTTGATTCCTCCTCCCACAGCTTTGATAAACATGAAAAGCCTCTCATTTGGGGGGAGTGGGAGGGAGGGAGCGGGGGATGCTGGAGATGGGATGACCAGAATTAGATAACAAGAGCTGAGCACAAGGTCCACATGCCACAGTGATTCATATGATTGCGTTATAACAGCTCATAATAACCAAGCTCTGTCATTCTTTATAGGCCAAATTTTCTAGTTAGGTCTTTTTAAAGCATCTCCTCGTTGTGCAGTTGTTTTATTGAAATGACCATAATAACACTGAGATATTTCTCCCGAGTTATTAAAGTTAATTTAGAATTCAACAATGTGAACAAGTAAATCAAACTCAGTCTAATTAGTATTACTTACTACTTTTATTGGATAGTGTCTATATGTCCCACTGAGGTACTGGGTTTTGTTCTGCCATGCATGATGTAAACAATCTAAATAAAGCATGTGTGCATTATCCTGACAATTATATTTCACAGTGCCCCAGGACAACCTTTTACAATCCCTTAAGCAAATCTTAATCCAGTTTATGTCCTCCATGGAGAATATTCAAGATGAATTAGACATGCCTCCAGAATACAAAGACATAGTTATGAACTCCTGTGAGGTAGGTTAAAATCATGGCCTCAACATGAAACTGAGACACAGGAGATCTCTGTTTCTAACAGTTCTGTTTCATATTTTCTGTGTGACTCTGCTCAAGGCTGTCTAGAAAGCATTTAGTGTTCCAGTTTATGGTTATTATCTGCTGGGTTCAGGGAGAAGCAAGAGGAGGTTGTTCTGTGAGAGAAAACAGGAGACAGCAGGGTGTACTCACTGGCCTCACTGGCAAAGGTGAGATCCCACAGCATTAAACAAGAAGAGCAGAGAAGGTCTGTGATGGTAGCCAGACCCAGCTAATATTCCACATCAGCAGACAAGCCCATAATGATGAGGCAGATCTGACATCAAGCCAAGAAGTCAAATCAAAGCATCAGGGTCAGGATCTGGTCCAGTGCTCCTCAGAAAAGCCCACAGTGATAAAGTAGGCCCAAGGTCATTAAACTTTAATGTCAAATCCACAGGTCAAGGTTCAGAAAACCAAAATACATGACCATGCACAGCCACAGCAGATTCAGCTTAAGGGCAGCTCCTGAGTGGAAGGGCTGTGAGCCCTTCTCACAGCCCTTTTCACTGTAATTTGATCTAAGCTACAAAGTTGCATAAATTCACAGCTGATTTTGAGTACCTGCAGCTTAAGCTGTAGAGGTGTGTGGGTGTAGGTGTGTGTGTGGGTGTGATGGGGATGCACAGGTACTGACCTTGGCATCATGTTGAATGCAAAACTCAGAATGGTAGATATCTGCTGGAGAAGACATCTGATGCTGACCAGGAAAAGCTAACCTTTTGAGTAAATTATGTCTCCTGATATACCAGAGTCAAGAATGTAGTAAAGCCCTAATTTGAGACATCTCACAGTTATCTGGGATGTATTAAAAAAACCTGCCTTCCTTTTTAACCCTTGATTTATATATTATGCCAGTTGTCAACTGAATATTCAAATAGGGGGTTGGTCTTCCTTTCCTGCTAGGTAGGTTTTGATGGTAAGAGCCTTGAATCCTAATGGACATTCTCATCCAAGGTAAGAAAGGTATGGTTTATAATGCCTTCAGATGAGGGGCCCATGTTCAGAGAGGGAACTAATTGCATGCAGATCTTCCTACTTCAAGGGCTCAAAACATAGGCTCAGTATTCTAACAATGCAATGTTAGACTAGTAAGTTTTTCTCTGACTTGGCCAGGTTTTAAAATAAAAAGCAACTAGAGATGCATTTAAAGAGAGGACCAATCTGGTTAGTAAGTATATCTAAAGGCTTGAACTTTTTGAGGATCTTATCTGTCTAATTTCTCAACCTTAATGGAGCTGAAGTGTAAAGAAAGCTCTATCTTCTGCTTCTGGAAAGGAAAATGGAGAAACTTACACATTCCTGGTGGATTGCTGTAAAAACAGGAGCCAGCTGCAAGCATTTCCTCCATATCCACTGTTTTGCAGGATATGGCTTTTAATCGATCTTTACTCTTGAGGATTCACTAGCTGCTTTCATACTAGTAATCTCTGCATTTCTATGCCAGAGTAATTTACAGTTCTCTCAGTTTTAATTTTCTCATAGTGTTATCTGAAAGTTCTTCACAATGCCATCCTGTATGATTATGAAAAAGCTGTTCAACAATAAAATATAGTAGAGATCTGTTTTCATTTGCTACAAAAAGCTATGATTAAAAACATATATTGATTCCCATTATTTATTTTGTTTTCTCTGTGTGTGGCTTTTCTACATCAAATTTTCTATCACCATGCCTGTGAATTTACTTCTTACATCATCTTTCAATATCCTGAATAGCAGTTCACATCTTTATAGACTTCTGAATGATAGGTTCAGTTATCATTTCCCTAGAGGTAAAACAATAGCCATCTTTGCTTCTGGGAAGCAATCATTCTACTCTGCTCTACATCACCCCAAGCAATGTAATGTTCATAGAATATTTTTGTCAATTCCCTGCTAATGATTTTTAAATCTGTTTGCCTCCTGTTTGATCACTTATCCTCTGCAAGTACTCCCCATCTTTCTTTAATGGTTTTTATTGGATATCTAACTATGAGTAAGCTTGATAAATAAACATGTAAATGATCTCTCAGACTCAGCTTCTCTTCTTTCTCCCTTCTCTGGTTCATCATCATTCCCATCTTCTGAGCTCACCACCTTAACACTGCCTTCAGTCTCACTCTCTTCGCCCTTGTTATCAGCTAGAATCATCACACACATTTTCCAGTCACCTTAGTGACTGAAAAATGCTTGGTTTCTGCACCTTACCTGCCCAGTCAGTCTAAAATGGTGTTGTAGGTGACCTTGCCCCCTCAGTATAGCCCATGGTTTTCAACTTTATGCCTGTAAATTAAAACTCATGCACTTAAATGTCAATTCATTCTATCTTCCTGCATCAGTCTCCATCTCTTGTATTGCCATATGCCAAGTCTTTCTTTTTCTTAAGAAGTATTTTATGACAAGGCAGGAGAGGCTGCCTGAGACCACGGTTTTAGTAGCATGAATGCACAGTAAAACTGAGAGGAATGGAAACAAATAAGTCTCCTTCAGAAACAGAGTATCTTTGATGTGACTCTGGGTCTATTTGGCTGCTCATATCTTCATCTTCTTCAAAATAATGCCCAGAAGGTGGAGTTGTCTTCTAATTAATGAAGTACAGCTTCCTACCATATGTTTAAAGCATTTTTCTAAATAATCACCTCTTTCAGGAAGCATTCCATTTATCGTGAGAATACATTTTCTGCTGACTGCTCATAAAAAACCTGTTTACATTTTCATTAGGTTCTTCAAACTTGTTCAGATTAGCAGATTGATTTTGTTCTTTATATTCCATGTTTGCCATATTAAACTTACAGTGTGCATTACTAATTAGTAAACAGTAAAACTGATTAAAAATTACAAAAATGCTAAGCTTCCACACCCTCCTCCCACCCAGCCCCCCGGCGCCTGACCCCAGGGAACACACAGAAATAGCACCTGGAACACACACAAATTCTATGATGCTATAGCTATTTCCATGCACTAGTTTTCTCAGGGAATAAACTTTAATATTTTCCATAATTATTTTTAAGAAAGATTTGTTGTCTCTAACAACAATATTTAATGGTCTAATTATTGTTTGGACTTTTAGTTTTTGGATTTTATTTCCGTACCTGGAACTAAGTTATTATAATGAATGTGCAATCAGAGATCACTTGTGAGACTGCATATGCATATGTGATATTTCACGAGTCTATGAAATTTGTATATTCTTGAGTTTTTCCTCAAATACAGAATTTGGTATTGAGCAACATAAGTACACACAACCAAAAGAAAATGCTTCCCTGCTGCTTATGATTTATTTTGAAATTATGTAAGTAGCAGAAAATTCTGAGTTATTATTAAATGTATCCTGATCATTGCCTGAAACCATAATGCTTTCTAAGTTGTCCTGTACATCATACTGATCATATTACGGTAATGGGTAACTCTTTTCCCCACTGCATTGTCTGTAGAAAACAGAAGGGAAATATTCAGGGATGACTGTTAAGGTAGCTTCTTGATGAACCAAAGCATTATTCTTAAACTTCAAACAGTGAGCCTGTTTAAGACAGAATTTGCTTGACACCAAAAGAAGGTTTCATGCAAAGTTCATCCTTGATTAGTGAAAATATCTATGAAGTGTCTGCTTCTGCTTTTGGAACTGTGTCTTGGTTCCCAAAGCTTGACTAGTGAGACAGTAGCTGCCTTGGGCTGATGAGCTTCAGGAATGCAAGTGCACAGCAGGCAGGGACATCCCTGTCTTGTCTGCCCATGGAGCAGTGGGTTCTAATTTAAGAATTTACCACTTCTGTGTGGATAGCCTTAAGAAGCAGTAGATCTGTTAAGTTATATTTTCTTAGGAGTATTTTTTTGAACATAGTTTGATGTTGGTTCACTGTGAGAAGATTTCGTGAGTATTACAGAAGGAAAAGTACCTTGTTTTTCTCATATTCATGTAAGAGGATGCCACTTTGCCACAGTCCTTCTGTTACACAGAAGCTTGTAGGTGGTAAGAAGTGAGTTTATCTTTTGACTGAGGAAAGGATTTTAATCAAGCCTGCTCACATGCAGAGTTCTGTAGCAGATCTGGAGATGCACAGATCAGTTCCCTTTAAAGGGGGGTTTCATCATTCGTGTTTGTTGCAAATTTTCTTTAAAATGTTGAGGTTTAAGTGGATAAAGAAAATCTGTTATAAATATCTTCTTCAATATGTCCATCTGGCTCTTTGTTGATGATCCAGGCAAGACTTTGTTCCCCATGTAACCAACATGGGCTGACTTAAATAAGCTTCTTTATTCTAGAGAAAACAAAAGTTTTAAATTTTGGGTCAAAAGAATAATTATAGAATGTATAAATTTTGTTCTAATTGAGTCATCTTAACAGAGATGTCTTGCAGAAATGCTCAGCATTCTGAAGTTGTATTTATTCTGTGAGAAAACATCCAGTTGTTTTTGTGTCATGCCTTTCAGTGAAGCTGATTTTCTGTTCAAATTTATTAATATTATTCAAATGGCTAATTCTGAAATTTTACCAGTTCTTGTTGAATACAGGAGAGTAATGGGTGAATACTAAAGAGAAGGGGAAAATGATTCATGACATTTACTTGTGCTTTATCTTTTTTGTTGGTTAGCAACCCAGATCAATCAGAGAGCTACTAGAAGTTGCATTAGGCAGCTTATAACACTCAAGGTTATAGGGATCAAGGCAATACATTTCATCTTTTCTTTTCTAGGCCATGATCTACAAGAGCTACTTATACAGGAAGCCACTCATACGCTATTTTTTTCACTCCGAGTTTTCTTGACGCTTTAATTAACCAGTTTTGTGCTGTTCCAAATAATCTGCTTAAATATCATTCACATGTAATTGTGTGTAACCAGGCCATTTGATAGTGATGGAAAATTGTCTATTCCTATCAGCTTGGCATTAATCAGTTACAACAATATTTTATATTACTTGGTTTGAGTATGATCAGTTAATAGTTACCAATTCTGATATTTTCAGTAGAGCAATATCAAACAGGTTGTCAGCAATTGCAACATGAAAATGAAATAAAGGGAAATGGAGATGTATTTGTAAAGAACATCAAGAATTAATCCATTAGAGTTCAAAGGAATCACTAAATTGATTAGACTGGACTACTAACATGGATTCTTCTGAATCAATAATTATTATGGAAATATCAAATATGTATGTATTCTTATGTGTAATCGAACTGCTGTCTTACAGTTTACACCAAAGAGCATGAAAAAATATTCAAAGAAGCCTCTTGTCTCAGGCTTCCACCACCCAGAGCTCAACCTGCAGCTTGCACTGCAGATGTGCACAGTGAGCACCTGTACTAAATCACAGAATGATACAATTATAGAATATGCTGAGTTGGAACAGACCCATCATTGAGTCCAGCTCCTAGCTCTGTATAGGAGAACCCCAAGAATCACACTAAGTGCCTGAGAGCTTTGTCCAAATGCTTCTTGAACTCTCTCAGGCTTGTTACTGTGATCACTTCCCTGGGGAGCCTGTTCCACTGCCCAGACACACTCTGAATGAAACTCCTTTTTCTGATATCCAACCTACACCTCCCCTGACACAACTTCAGGCCATTCCCTGGGGTCCTGTCACTGTCACCAGAGTAAAGAGATTGGTACCTACCCTTCCACTTCCCCTCTTGAGGCTGTTGAACACCAGTTCAACCAGTTCTCCCCTCAGTCTCCTCCAGGCTGAGCAGACCAAGTGACCTCAGCTGCTCCTCATACAGCTTCCCCTCCTGACCCTCCACCATCCTCCTCACCCTCCTTTGGACACTCTCTGGTAGCTTAATGTCTTTCCTATATTGTGGTGCCCAAAACAGCAGGTAGGACTCATAGGAACTGCCATGATACAAATAAATAAAAAAGACAATTTTTCATAGTGTAAGAGTTTAATTTAACATGACACATGAAGATTTTCCTCAACTTCTGCTTAGGTCATTGTCATTTTAGTTTTCTTTTTTCTCTCCCACTTCACATTTTTTTTCTTATTAATATTCTCTTTGACTATTTTTCCAATAGTATACAATAAGTGCGTTTGTATAAACAAGCAAAAATACTCATAACCAAATTGCCTAAAAGTATCCTTGTTTGCCAAGTGTTCCATCTCACAAATTCAGGACATGATGATTTGGTATGGTAATTTAAAATATTTTAAAAAAAACCCCTGTGAGAAACTTCTGGTTTTTTTCAAATGAGAAGACATAGTCCTTGTGTGGCAATTGCAGAACTGAATCATTTGAGTTCCAGAATTTGAAGCAATGTTTTTTAATATGTTCTAACATAAAAAGAATTCAATAAAGTGCAAAGTGAATGATGTCTTAGTATCTATATATATAAGAACCTAGCATTTGAGTTTCTGACATATGAATGACCCAGCACATGAATTATCTACATCCCGCTCTAAAAGGCTTGTTGACTTTCACTTCACAATATGTAAGTATTTTATGCTGCAGATTAAAACTGAGTTAGAGAGCTTCATTTCACAATGGAAATACATCTGATCATGAGCCAAAGTTTCATTGAAATGAGTCATAGACTAATATTTAATAAGAATATTAGCTTTCCTAAAATATAAAATACAGCTTACAGTGGTATTGTAGAGCTAGGAACTATTTCATGTATCCTATCCACCTGGTTGTGTTGACCTGAACTAGTTGCCTTCAGTCAAATTCCATTAAATTATCTTACACCTTGGAGCATCAGAGCCACATTAGGCACATCCTCGTGGAATCATTCAGCAAAGTGTCTAAATAAAGACCTCATAATCTGTGTGGATCTACAAGAGGCACCCTCTGAAGGACGTGGAATATGCACTGCTGACTCATATTCAATTTTCCATCACCTAGGACCCCCAGGTCCCTTTCCATGGTGCTGCTTTCCAATCTCTCACTCCCCAGTCTGTCCATACATCCAGGGTTGCCCCATCCCACCTGCTGAATCCAGCACTTTCCCTTGTTGAACTTCAGATGGTTGCCTCTGATTGATTAGGGTCTCTTCAGGGCCTCCCTCCCTTCGAGGGAGTCAACAGCTCCTGCCAGTTTCATGCCATCTATGAATAGCTTAGTAGCTATTCCAGTCCTGCCTCCAAGTCATTTGTGAAGTTGTTGATGAGAACAGGGCTGAGGATGGAGCCCTGTGGAACCCCCTAAGGACAGGTCACCAGTCTGATGTCACCTGATTCACTAGTTATAGTGCCTGACCTGTGAGCCAGCTGATCACCCATCACATGATGTGTTTATCCAGCTCAGTGCTGGACATTCCATCCAGAAGGATCCCATGAGAGACAGTATCAAAGGCTTGACTGAAATCCAAAAAGATCACATCTACTGGTTGCTTTGATCAGCTCGGTGGGTTACCTTGTCATAAAAAGAGATCAGGCTTGATAAGAGAGTCTTTGGTTTGATTATAAGTAAAAAAACTTATCTGAACCATAAATGGGAATATATTGGATCATAGAATCATTTAGGTTGGAAAAGAGTTTCAAGATCATTGAATCCAACTGTAAACCCAACACTGCCCAATAAACACATATTTATATTTATTCCATATAAGCCATAAGTCAAATGTTTAGGTTTTATGCTTTGCTATTGTTATTTATCACGTAAACCGTAACAAATATTTTGGAATTTTTGGTTCTGAGTATTGTTTAGGTACCATGATAAATGGCCCTATTTAAAATACAGAGAGAGACAGAGTACAAAAAGTAATACCCTAGACCCTCACCATTTATCCAGTCCTAAAGTGGTTTTCTGTTTTGCAGAGTGAATTCCATTGAATAACATTGATTTCCTATTTCAATAAAGGGAACTGTCATCCAAAAGGTGGATGAAATATTAAGGCTCTACTACCTAATTAGATAGATAGGTAGATGCACAGATAAATACTGTGCAAATAAAAAAAAATAGCCCAGTATTGTCTTATACAGGCTGTATTTAATTTTGAAAACTAAATAACTGTTAGTTTAATTTTATTTATGTGGAAAATAAAATTATTTTTAGATTTTAAGAACTATTGGAAAAATCTATTTTTACAATGTTAATATATTCTGTATAACCATTGATTGCATGTGAAAGCACGCAATCCATTTTATGCCCCAGTAATTCTGAAACACCTGAACTCTATTCCCTCCACACACCACCTGAAAATTCACAAGACTAAGTATCCCCTTCGTGCTGGGAATGGATTTGCCAATTGCAGCCTGGAGGGGATTGTAACTAGCATTATGAAACCCTGATGATAGTTTTATAATGGAAAGTCTGAAACAACCCCAAGTACCACCTCATTAATGTGATTCTGTAATGCATAACCCATCTAATTTGAAAATAAGAGTCAGTTATTAAATACATTTGTAGAGTTAATATTGTTAACTTCTTAATTTTACTCTTCTCTTGGATCTGAATTACAGTTTTCTTTCATATAAAAACTTCTGATGAGATACCTAATGGTTTTCTACTTTATTTTGCTGTTCCACTTATTTTTACAGCTGTCCCCCATTGTATTTATGTTTAAGCCCCCTGAAGAGTCCTTGCTGTGAAATCATTAAGCAGATCAAAGTATAGTCCTGATATCCAAACTCTTCCAACTACCTTAGCCTCCTCAGAAATTGACTGGGGAGGGCATTGCACAGGAAATGGCTATCAACATGGCTTACATTAAGAACGGAGCTGGGCTCCAAATGTGTTGTTTGGATCTCTCTGAGTGCGTGTAAACGCTTGCAGCCCTGTCAATTCCTTTAAAGTAGTTTGAGTCTTACTAGACACTGGCAGTGTTGCCATGGAGTTGTACTTAGATTTCACAGCAAAGTTGAAACTGATTTCCAGGTGATAGTTGAGTTAGAAAACAGGGAGAAAACCGGAATGAGTAAACCAAATTCCAAACTCACTGTTATTAGATTTGATACCTATTTCTTCTGTCTTGATATATCTATCTATTTTAGATATAACACTGATGTTGTTTGGATGTTGGAGTTTTGTAGGTGGAAAAAATATAAATAAGAATTCAGAATGGAGATTATTCTTTTCAAGGAAAAGAAATTAAGTGCTATACTACATTACTTTACTTTGTGTGAAAACAACAAGGTCTTTTAAAATGTCAATCTCCTTAATGGATCTATCTTGAAATTGCTCCTGTATAGAGGATAAAAGTTCTGTTATTTCTTCATTAGCCTGTATCTAGAAGTTATGTTTCCCAAAGCAATTTTCAGCATCCTCTTACTTTTATTGTCGCATTTGATCATTTTAGATTTGCTCTGAAGACACAACAATGTCCTTATGTGTGAATTTCAGGGTATAAGCTGGTACATTCAATAATCCCTGTAAAGAAATTTAATCAGAATCTGGCTGACAAATGTCACAATCAATACCACCAATTAATCCATAGTAGAACTGAATAATAAACAGAAGATTATGATTTCTGAGCCAGTTAATGTCCTATGAATTCCTGCTTTACTTGAAATGTTTCATTAAAAGTTTTGTTATTGCTGTACTGTTGTCACTCTATAACGTTTTAATATATGAAACACAATTTTAAATTTTATTTGATTTTATGATTTCTCTTACTAGTGGCTAGCATTCAGAAGCTTCCTGCTGCATCTGTTTTAACTGACATCAATTTCCCCATGAAAGGAAGAAAAGGAATGGTTGATTGGGCACGAAACTCAGAAGACAGGGTTGTCATTCCAAAAAATATCTTCACTCCCATGTCAACAGGTAAAAAAGCATATCAGCATGTTAATTTTCTATTAACTTCAGCAAGGAAACGCTGTCTCATGAGATCACTGTATAATATAGGAGTGGTTCTTTTATTCCTCTTCAAAAAGAATACAGTACTCATAATTTATCCTAGAGAGGAAACGAATAGGCTTAATTTCAGCACCTTGAACAAAAAGTGCTGCATAAATCCTAGACATTATTTTCTACACCAAAGAGACAATGCTTTATTTAGTTATTGTGCACAGGATTTGATCTGTGTGATTTGAGGTGAGCTGAAGTGCAGCTCTGCTGAACCCCCTGAAGCTGCTGTGCTCCAGCAGACAGTCATTCCAACATAACTCTTACCAAAGAACACTCAGCAGGCAAATTAGCCTAACTTCAGGTACAATTTACAACTATCATTGCAGTGCAGATCTCTGACATTAGAGAATTTACTCACTAGGCCTTAAACTCTACAGATATTCTTTGAGAATGCTAAATTATAAATGTAAATTAACTAGCATGGATGTCAGTATACAATGATGGATTTTTTTTTAAATGTGATTTTCAGTGATTTAAATCTTTTGATATGCTCCTGACAGTGCTGCATTTTTATGACAGACTTCCAGGAGATAATTCAAAATTATGATGGTTTATTTAAAGCAAAACTTGTATTGCAAAGATAAATGATATTGAGAGTTTTTTATGCTGATGAAAGCTTGGGAAAGAGAATTTTATAATCTTTTTCCTTACTCTTTTCAGAACTAGATGAATCAACTGTATTTGTACTTGGAGCAGTGCTATACAAAAATTTAGAACTCATTTTGCCCACTTTGAGGTAAGAAATTTTATAACTGCAATATGAATTGAACTATTTCAGGATCACAAATATACTATATGTCAGGATAGAAGCAGACAGTCAAGACTTTGCATATTAGTACTGCTGGATATTTTTACCATTATATTTATAATGTATATGCATGTATTAATCTTTCCTTTATGCTTAGTTACATATGTGATAGAAATAGCCTTTTCATCAAATTGGCTTAATTTGTATTTTTTGTAATCTATGGTAAACTTAATTACAGAAATCTTTGATCAGAAGTATATGCAGCGATGTACATATACTGTTTGTCTAGTTAGTACAAATGGTCTTGCAATGACATCATAACTTGATATACTAAAGTTGTCTGCTCTACTTCTACAGAAGTCTCTAGCAGTAGTTTTCCAAATATTTTTTTCCATGTAAATTGTATTCAGAAGGGACAACTATAAAGAGGATCTGTTTTAGAAATATGACCTGCATGTGCTGAAGAGCTGGAGTATATCAGTGTGGAGGGCCATACACATGCAGAAAGATACAGGAAGGCCTCTTGTTTCACTTTTTCCTCTGTACTTGCCAAAAGACGATTTAGAAATAAATATTTCATCTCCTCTTTTCTAATTACCAGTTATAATTTCGTGGTCCATTAGTACTATCTTATTTTATATTATCCTGTGCACCATTGGTCTACTAATGCCCTTTTGCAATAAAAGAAACACATGGAGATTGTGTCACAATTGGTGTTAATAAATTCACAATGATTGGAAAAGATAGTAAGAGGAAAGCCACCAGATCACTTTTCCCTACTCTATTGAGCCGTAACGTCAGGATTTGAAATAAAGAATGGAAAAGCAAGAGGTTTTTGCCAAAATCTACCTGTAAACACAAAAAGATAGTTCCTAAGTGTAGAAGCACTGGCCTGCCACAGCCATCCTGGCTTTAGGGAGAGTTCTGTGTAGAAGAGCAACTTCTCACACTTACCTTAATTTTGATAAAGGCCTTCTGTCCTCTCGGGAAAGGTGCATACCAGAGGAATGACTGCAGCCATAAACATCATGTGTGAATGTTTCTCCTGGAACTGCTGGGAGGCGGCTTGTTTCAGTGAGTGGCTGATAAAGGCCAGAAAAGTCTGCCCTGCCAGGTGTTCATTGGTGTGGCTATTTTGTCTTCCCTTCTGCATGTTCCCAAGGCTTTCTTTAAATTTTCCCATCGTAGAAAAATATAAATACTGGAGTATGTGTAATAAAGATGGATCCTGCTAGAAGAAGCAGCGGTCTCTGTTTTTTTTCCAAGCAGCTGCACCTAAGAAAATTAAAAAGCTACTTCCTAACAAAGTTTGAATGTGCTATGCAATGATGAATAGCTGTAAGTTGGGGAATGAAACATCTCTGAGGTAGAGCACAATTTGAACAGTGATGTCCTTTCAGGACACCTAGAAGCCTGAAAATGCTGGCAAGGGCCATCTGTGCTTAAGGCATGATATAAATGACACCTCATCCACTTCTGAAGTGTCACCAATCACTTCCCTTTTGTTGTGCCAGTTTCTGAAATTAGCCAGGAAGGAAGAGATGTTTGTAAAATGTTGGTGGGGTTTTTTTACCCCAAACTCAAAGAGCCAATTGAAGTTAGTCCTTCTGGGTAGACCTTAGAAAAAAATCTTGTAGTCCTAGGAAAGCATCAATATGGCCATGTATTTTTCAGACCTTTATATTGAAAATGTCTGTCTGTGGTCATAACTTTTCAGCTTTCACAGGTCAATAGTTTTAATTTA
>VZRX01018060.1:520038-608308 GCA_013398075.1 Notiomystis cincta | reverse complement strand
CACAGGTCAATAGTTTTAATTTACAAAAAAAAAAAAAAAAAAGGTGTAAATGATAAATCCTGTATATTTGCTTATATGAGAAGCCTTTCAGGCCTTTTATTTCATCCATTTGGAAAGTGAGGTTGACATGCCTTACTAGATTTTCTCTAGAAACAATACCATACCAAGTAAAAGGAATAAAAACCAGGGACATAAAAGTATAGCAATGTAAACACTATGGATTATGAGTGCTTCTTGGTTCCCAAATTTTTTTGCTTTTGTCTGTTCTGCTTTCAGCTGGTTACTGATTTATACTGTGAATTTAATCACTTCTCTGTACAGTTCAGTTCACACATAGCTTTTGTGACATACTTAACCAAAATGGTCTAATAATCTATGTATATCTATTCATAAATGAAGTCTTTAGAAATTCAAATACAAAGGTATCCTACTTTGCCTCTGAATTTGTTCAGTATTATTTGAATCTATTTCTCAGGTGCCTGTGAAAAGGAAACTAGCACTAATACTGTCTCTTATGTGAATGACGAATAAAAGTAATTATTAATCTGTGATAACACATATTCCCAGGTACCTCTAGTCTCTTCTGTGTTTGGAATATAGCACTTTGCATGTCCTTAATGAAATACATTTCTTATGATGAACCTATACTGAAAGTTCTAAGCTCACATCCTTTACCTCATCAGGAAGTGTATCATGCTGAATTTCTTTGCCCATGGCAGTCATATTCAAAATATTATCTCATGGCCTTAAAATAGTACCTAAAAAAAGTCGCAATTTTGAAGTGTTTTAATAGAATTTTAATGTCATTGAAAGATTTGGGTTGGAAGGGGCCTCCAAAGATCATCTAGCTTCCCACCATGGACAGGGCCACTTACCACTAGACCAGGCTGCTCAGAGCCCCATCCAGAATGTCCAGAGAAGGGCAATGGAGCTGGAGGAGGGTCTGAAGCACAAGTCTTGTGAAGAGAGGCTGAGGCAGCTGGGGTTGTTTAGCCTGGAGGAAAGGAGGCTTGAGAGTGACCTTTTCACTCTACAACTCCATGAAGGGAGTTTGTAGCCAGGTGAGGGTTGGGCTCTTCTCCAAGGCAACCAGCAACAGGACAAGAGGAAAAGGCCTCAAGGTCTGCCAGGAGAGGTTCAGGTTGGACATCAGGAAGATTTTCTTCCCTGAAGGGATGGTTAAGCATTGGAATGGTTTTCCCAGGGAGGTGTTGGAGTCCCTATTCCCGGAGGTGTTCAAGAAATTACTGGATGTGGAACTTAGTGCTATGGTTTTAGTTAACAAGGTGGTGACCAATCAAATGTTGGATTTGATGACCTTGGGTGTCTTTTCCAGCCTAGGTGATTCTGTGATTCTGTAATTTGAAATTGGAAAAAAAGCTGCAACTGTGGTTAGTGTTGAATTTGTTGAGTTATTATACCCTGTGAAAATTAGAACTTACATGCAGGTTTTAAAGTGATCTTTATTATGGTCTGTTTTATCGTTTTACACTTGTTTGGGTACATGAATGAAGGTTTCTATACCTCCCACTGCATTTGGAAAAGGTTTATTCTTGCTTGCTTGCATTTTGCAATGAAAAAATATCATCTTACACATGTTTATATTAATTACTCTCTGAACTGATCTTGCCTAACTGTACTAAATATTATCAGAATAACCATATTAGTGCTGAACATAATGAAATGCTTCACTGCATGACTGCTGTCTGTGGAGCAAACACTGTAAGGTGTGAAGGAATGTAACACCACCTATGTAGCTTACAAGTGCACAACACAGGAATTAGAAAAACGTTCTGGATAAGTATCTTATGTGATGCTTTTCTAAGTAAAATGACAGTTAAATATATATCAAGGATGAGAATAAAGATGAAAAAAAATTAAACCAAGATAAAATAAGTAAAATGATATCATGGTTGAGTTAAAAGGCCACATCATTTACACTCAACAATCTAATAATAAAGGTGATTTCTACCAGCTGCAATTAGATATCTAGAAAGGTTTACCAGTTCCCATGTGATTTCAGTTCCTGGCTTTACAGGAGTCAGGGTAGGAATAAAGAGAATATTTGATTATAGTTTCCAGAAGAATAAAGGTGACATGCATTCCAATACATTCCTTAATTTTATCACTAGAAGGTATGCAAACTTCTGCATCATCACAAGGAACTGCTTTAAAAAAAAAAGTAAACAAACAAATTAAAAAAATCTCTGTGTATCGTTAGGGAAAGTCTTCCAAAGTACCTAACCACAGAATCCCCATCTGGTACATCACAGGTGTTCCATGAGTAAAATGAGGATTTCATTATCTAGTACAGCCTATACAATATATTCCACAGAATCCAAAATTAGCTGCATTTTACCATATGTGTTTGATTTTTCTTGGTTTTACTAGCATGGAGTCTATTAAAAGTAAGTAAACACAGTGTGAGATGGGAACTTTCAACTGCATTAATATAGAAGTTTTTTTATTCATATTTAATTCTAGTGGTACATGTACATTCAGAGAATTTTGCCAGAAGTGTTTAAATGAGAGTTTAGGGAAACAAAAAGAAAAGATTCTTCCTCATAAAAATAGAAGAAATTTTTTTTCCATGCACAAGTAAATAAACTTCATCTGATTCTATTTCCTAATGTACTTTGCTGCATTGCACTGTTCTTGTAATGTCTTATGGATTTTTTAATAGCAGATATTGAAATATTGAATATTTTCAGAGCTCTAGACTGAGTGTTATTTCCACAGCTCTTGCACCCCTGAGCACACTTACGTTATTGTTAGTTTCACAGAAAACTGATTCTCAGTACAATACTCATATAAAAGATATTATCTATAATTTCTCTCTTGAGCACTCTGAAGGAACACATTGCATATTGCCATAATATAAGATAGTTTTTAACTTTTCCTTTAAGAAATAAGAACAAATAAAGAATCAGTATTTTGCTGTATCAAGCTTTTTTTTTCTCCTCACTTTAACAGCCACCATAAATTTCCTGCTAAAATTTTCTCCACTGAATTGTTCTCCTAACCCCAAACTTCAGGTGCTGTACAACCAAAAAGGCCCTTAAATTTCCTTGGGTCAGCTTTGTTAGACTGAGGATGTACCTCAGACAGGTTTTTATTGCATCACATTACAGATGTAGCATCCTTAATTTTTCTGTAATGTATACAACTTTTACACATTGATCTGTAGCTTCGATCACGCTGTCTCGAGATAGCAACATGCCTTATTCATAAGTTCATTTTTCTTGGTAAGATGGATTCATTCTAAAAAGAAAAGAAAACATGAATTTCATGCCACATAGGATCAATATGATTTCCCTTATATAAAAGAATACCCTCAACATTTATAACCTGGTAAGAAAACAGATTAATAAAATAACTCTGTTTTATTAATATCATTATTAACTCAGATCAGAGAAAAGCTGTAGGACAGCAGCTTTGAAAACATTTCTTGAGCTTTTACTCCATCACATTGCTATCTTGAACCTTCAAGGATTTATTCAGCCAAGAAATTTAATAGATTTATTTTGAATAATTTGTTCCAAAATTTAACCCTGATGAGCATCTTTCTGGACAGTCAGCAGAGCACCATCCTGTAAAACTTCATTTCTCATTAAAGTTGAATTTTACATTATTTTTAATGAAGGACAAGGAACTAATGATGAAGGAAATAACTCTCCACTGTAAAAAAAGCTGCAAGATACTGCACTTGCCTGGGAAGTGTGTGATAGATCATTCCCATTCTATGTCATTCTTGACATGAGAGGGACTAAAACTAAAATGTCCAAGGACATTTGCTAAAAGCTGATTAGTTAAATTCCTGGATAAGTGTTCTCAGAACTAGGCTGTCATTTAAAAAAACTATCTTTAATAGAGATAGCAATGGCACTGCACTGGTGGTTTTGAGATTTTTTTTTTCAATTTTTTGAAATTATTTTGGCTACAAAGCTTTGAGCTTTAATTTTGAGGCATCTTAATATGCTATGTGAGTTTAGAATATACTTTAGAATATACTTGATGGATTGTATTCTTGCAGGGACTGTCCAAGCAGATAAACATGAAATATGCAAGTAGGCATTCGGCCCAGACAGGACAGCCATGAGGGATGCAGTTTTCATTTCACAGTGATATAGGCAGTTATATTTATTTTGCTGTGAAGCAATCTGCTAGGGGCTCTTGAGAATGTAGGTGGGTTGGTAGAGTTTCAATGAGACTGAGGTAAAATGAATGTACTGAAGTTACAAACAAGGCACTTAGATGTTCTTTCAGATGTCACCCTAGAACTGTTGGAGTCGCACCAAAATTAGATATACCAAGGAAAACTTTCTCAGTTGCAAAGACTGACTGTAAAAGAGTACTGAAGTAGCAGTACTTACAATAGTTTGCATGAATTTCCAAAATTGACATAATCTCTTAATAGATAGTAAGCACCATTTTCACTTGTCATGATGTGTTGGAGAAATCAAGTTTTTATTTATTTGGAGTTTTATTTGGTTGGAGGAGTGGAGGGCTGGTTTTGGGTTTTTTTAATAATTATAGATATTCAGCTACTGTAATTCTACAGAATGCACTGAAAATTGGCTAAACATTAAATTTTAGCCTGATAGATACATTTTTGTCAATAGTGTGTGAGACTTCAAAGTGTAACCAAAGGGAGGAAATAGGAATTAAGTAAAATAGAAAGTCACTTCCATTATATTTTCATTATGTGATTTGGCTGAGTAAAATTGGACTAGAACTCATACCTTGCCCCAGAAGAACAATTTCATTCCTTGTGCTGAATGAAATGCCTGCTGTGCTAAGTTTCTATTACTGTAGCCATGGCAATTCCTGTTTCAATGATCCAGCAAAATGGAATTCTCTCCTAAATACAAACTCCCTAGAGAAAATAAGCAATTAAACAACAACAGAAACAAAAGAATACTTACACTGTCTATTATAATTACATCTAAACTGTGTAGTTTCTTCTTTGATAACATCCATCTGTTAATATGTCTTTCTGTGAGGTGTGGAAAGCAGCTTTCCATACAAAGTAAATACCATAATGATCATCAGAAACAGTCAGGCTGATAACTGATGTTCATTCTAAACCTGATGGGGTCATAAGGAGCAAGGATCTCAGACATGAACGTGTCGGCACATCCTTCTGCCTGTATTAGCATAACCTTGGCATTACTAGGTCTGTCCTAGAAAGGTTGCTATGATACACAGCAATCCACATTTTACATGAAAAGAGAAGTTGATGATGAATTAGAAAAATTGACAGAAAGTTATTATTCTGCATAACCTGGTACAATAACATAAGAACAAATCTAATCTCACACATGAGAAAAAATTTGTTGGTTTTGGCAAGATTTCAGTCAGGGCACAATTGTGGTTTAAATCCTAAAAAGTATTTAGCTGATGAAGTTGCCCACTCATATACCAAATATAAGTTTTTTAGAATTGGAAACAGGTGTGTTTTCTCATGAGCACAGAATCAACAGAACTGTACAGTCTCCCATTACACTCATCCATCTCCACAGTCTTACAGTTAACAGTCAGAAAACCCCCCTGCACAGCACTTTGGAAGAGAAATGGCTGTCTTTTATAAAACATATCTAGTGGGTCTATGTTGAAAGAAGTAGATGAGATACACTCAAGCATGCATAGAATGTGTCATCGATGTATTCTTCTAATTAATAAATTGTACTTTAAGGAATTGCACTTTGGCATCATTGGTGCTTTTCAGTCTTCAACGTGTTGAGTACAGTTGGAAATAAGTGTTTTCACCACTTTAAAACAAATTATATTTTCCTTTAATATTTGTCATCTATGTTCACAGAAAATACCCTATGAAATCTTTAAATGTAATATTAGAAGCCTCGTTTAACCTTATAAAGACTTAGTTTTTCCATTTTTGCATTTTCTTACAGGAATTTTACAGTTGTTAATTCAAAAATCATTGTTGTTACTATACGACCTGAGCCTAAAACTACAGATTCTTTCCTGGAGATAGAACTGGCCCATCTGTCTAATGTAAGTACAAGGACAGTTGATATGCTGTTACAAGAGTATTTGTCAGATCACATGAGAGAAAAGAAGCACTGTTTTTTTAAATATCAGGTAATAAAATGCAGTTTAATTTCTAAAATTTAAGCCTGGGAACAGTGTAACAATCTTTGAAAGGAATGTGTACTTGTTTCATGCATGCATATAAACAAAACAAAATTAATTGTTGTTTTGTGAACGTTGAGGGGGTTTGTTAAGCAGCAATTTCTATTGAAGTTTCCATTAAATGCTTTCATGGTTACAATTGAAAATGTATTATTGTACTGACTGCTTAACCTTTTGCTCCCTGCATAGGTCATAGAGCTACAATGGTTCTTCAGACTCTCTTTCATTCTTTCTTTATTTTACAGAAGACAGTTTTTACCTTAACCTGTTGTAGCAGACTACAAAAATGCTCTGGTTCCAATTTTGTTTACAGTTCTCATAAATGCTTGACATTTTTTTGCAATCATTTAAATTCTATAATTTTCAGGCTTTAATCTCACATTAAAAAGGTTTTAAATATTAAAAAAAAGGACTTTATTTCCAAATATATGAAAAATATTAATTCTTTTTCTTTATGTTTTCAGTAGTCTCCCAGCACTCACAGTGCTGGAGAATAAAATATATCTTTGGTAGAAAATTTTTGTCATATACAATATTGGAAAAATAATGTTAAATAACAGCCATGGGGGTAATTAATGTGAAGGCACAATATATAAACTCTCTGTTTATTTTATAAAGAGATGGAGTTTGCTTTGAATAAAGTCAGAGTCATAAGAGACAGTTACTCAAGCTTTTGAAACTAGTATTGTTATACAAGAATTTTAAAGCTGTAATTTTTAGTTATAAACAGTTACTCCAGTGGTCATATAGATACAATTCAGCTAGAGAAATTCCAAATATTTCAGTCAGTAGCAAAATTGAATTAGTGAGTCTGGTCAAAAGTATGAAGAAAACTTTTTGATCTCTAGATCTTTCATTAATATTTCACTCAAGGTTAGAAGAGACTATTTTGCTGTCAATGGTCATTATGACCTGCCCTTCAGTTCCCAGAAAAATACCAATGCAAAGAACATCTCAGTAAAAGTTTGGCAGAGAAAAAAGGAACAGAGGAACATAAACTGAGCTGACTCCTTACCTTTCAATAACATTAAAAGTGTATTGATGAAGAATTGTGTTGATTTGGGGTTTTATGGTTCTCCATTTCAATTTATTCATGACATGGTTTAGGACATGTAGATTTCGTTTTCTATTTTATTTTCTTTCAAACCTAAATTACATCTTATATATTAGAAGAAAATATCAATCTTTAACACAACTTTTGTTTCTGTCGGATATTTCATTAAAAATATTACAAAGTATTTGCTGAAGTACACATAAATTACTCCTAAATATCAGGGAAAATATTGATCACCTTTGAAACAGAATATATGTTTTGATTTGATTAAGATCATTATTAGGAAGAATTAATGGTAATTTTCAATGCTGGACTTTTTAATCTATTATTTTAATAATAATTGG
The DNA here is from genome assembly GCA_013398075.1 of Notiomystis cincta. Classification (NCBI taxonomy): domain Eukaryota; kingdom Metazoa; phylum Chordata; class Aves; order Passeriformes; family Notiomystidae; genus Notiomystis; species Notiomystis cincta. Next base: position 600,757 of record VZRX01018060.1, on the reverse strand, counting down.
GGAGCTACTTACACAAATTGCAGAATATGACATTTAGATTTTGAAACTGAAATTATTACTTGCAAAAGTAGCAGGTGAGGTGGCATGTGGGGTAGCAGGTAAGAAGAATATTCTCATTAATTTGGCCATATGCAAGAACAAAAATTATCTTATTAATTTAAAATTATATAAGAAAATAATACTAGTAAGCAATGTATCAGCATTGAAATTATTTCTAGACCAAATACAAGCTAATAAAACAAGCACAACACAGGCAAGACTAAACTAATAAAAGTCTGAACTGCTAATCCAGAAGATGAAATTCTACAGAATTCTTAGAGAAAGTATTTTATTCTTTATTTTTTAATCAGTCCCTTTGACTAATTTAAAGAGCAAGTTTTTGCCAAGTTTGAAAATCTTGGAAATTAAACTTCATTGTTACAAAAGATCAGATTAGAGACACTGATTTTCACCTTGCTTTGGCAACCTTTCAATAACAAAATATTAATTAATATTGTATGAGCTCATGTCTTGACAAAGCAAAAAATAATAACCTTGCCAATGTATATCAGATAATTTTTCTTCTTTTTGGTTAATTTTTTGTCCTATAATATAATCTAGAGAAGCATCAAGTGCTAGGATCAAATTTTCATACATACTATATTTATGTAGCATATCAATCCACCAGAATATACAAGTTGGATTGGCAGATACAATGACAACATATTGCTCCAGAAAATCTGTCAATACAAATCAGTTATATACTTTTAATATCTTTAAACATTTGGTCTTCTGTGTTCAAGACTTAGCTTTCATAATGGAAGCTTGGTTTAAAGAAATAAGCCTGTAGATGCACAGAAATAATATTTTGTAAATTTGAGTATTCCTTTAGACTGAATCTAATTCTAATCTCCTTTGCTATAATTTTCTCAGCTGAAAATTAGGACTTATTCTATTATAATATATTATCATAGAACAAGGTTTATGTACATACAGCAAGATAAAACCAATGTTAATATATCTTTAATATTTGAACATTATATATTAATGGCTCACAGATTAAACTTTATGTCAGTTAAAAAGATTAATTATTAAAGAGAAAATAAAATACATTCTCTTTCATCTGATTTCTTTTAATGTCTCAGTGTTATTTTTGTTCTCTGCAAATCTTTGTTCTTGCAAATGCTGTTCACTTATTCAGAACAGTTTGTTTGCAAATTGATTTAATGATGATATTTTAAGCATTTTGTAGAGCATGCCTATTAGTACACAGGAATATATCCACACATTTGTTCTTTTACCTCCTTATCTACTGACTAAATTAAGTAGATAAAATATTATGAAAAAAGATGGGCAAATGGATCATTTAAAAAGAAATCATATGACTAATTAAAATCAGTCTTAAAATACCAATTTATTCAAAATTTTTAATAATTTCTTCCTTTTTTATCAAAACTATTCAGTTTATTAATAGAACTGGAGGATTATCTTTTAGAGGAAGTGCAAACCACAATTGTATGTACTGTTTGAAATATATTGGTATTTGGATTTTGTAGATAAATACAAATATAACAGAGAGCTGACCAGAATGGAACATGGGTTGCAATGCATCATTGCTCAGTTGGGTAGATCATTATGCTAATAAGAAATATGCCAAGGTTGTGGGTTCAATCCCCATATGGCCATTCACTTAAGTGTTGGGCTTGATGATCCTTGTGGATCCCTTTCAATTCAGAATATTCCATGGTTTGTGATTTCAAGAACGTGGTATTTGGTCTTATAAAGTGTGAACACGTAGAGGAATATGGCCACATATTTTCCCAATAGTTTGATTAAAGGCATGCCAAAGCAATCTTTTTTAAAAATGCACAACTCATACAGAATCCTATCTGCTCTAGAGAGAATATGAACTCTCACCTTCTGACAGCACTGAAGTTTACTCCAGGGCTACTGGGATAACAAGCCAGGACATGAAGCTCTCAGTGAGGCTGAGAACCCTGGCTACAAAACACAGCTGGCACCGTGCTGGATGGCTGTCAAAGCTGCCAATCACATCTCAGAAGTTCAGTTGTGTATGCCAGGCAGAGATACACACACAGGCACACTCACACACATATGCCCATTTTTGAGACGTCCAAGTCATGTACTGAGGCATAGGAATCAATGCTCCAGCAGTTGTACACACTGATGAACACAGAGGCTGCTTCCTTAGCTGCACTGAGTAATTAGCTGGTAAGAGCACTGCCCTCACAGAGAGCCATGGCTGTTGGAGGCAGCTCTACAGCAGCAGTGCACGCTGCCAAGAGGTACCCCAGAAAGGCTGTGAAAAAGGCAGCAGCAGATTAAAGGCAAAGAAGCAAATACAGAAACAAACTCTTTGTGGTGCTTGCAGTGCTTGAAGGGTATTTGATCAAGTATCAAAAGAAGATGAAGTTCTGAAAGGGTGCTGTGCCCTCGCAAGCTGCCACTTCTGGTGGAACAAACCCTCACACGAGACTTTCTTGTGGAACAGGAGTAACATTTATTCTGTTTCCTATGTTTGTGACTAATCTCTCATTAGTGACTGCAAGGGCCAAACAAACTCTTTTCATTTGAATACATTTCAAAGAGAGCAAAGTGTGTGATCTGACAGCAATTTTACTGTGTTTCAGTTTTCTGCAAAGGCTTTTATTTCCCTCTATTTTATAGAATTCTTTATAATGGACATTTTTTTCTGTAAATGTTATTGTATTCTTTATATTTGCACTGTGGGAACAGCAAGTATAAACTGTATGATGTCCACTGCTAGGAAAGACAAGTCTTAGATCTGAGAGATGCAAAGCCTTATTATGATGGAGCTATGGAAGTATATTTTAATATGCTTATTGCTCTACCAGATTTAAAGTAGAACTTCTTCACCTAAACTTATGGTACAAATTAATACTCTTTATAAAATTGCATTTTAAAGAAAATTTAATTCTTCACTGATATTCTTTTGTTCTTAATTCTTATCCTTCTGTCTCTTAGTCCCTCAATGTTCCTGAAAGCTCCTGGCAAGTGGTGCAGGACCTGGTCTCTGAATCTCAGCTGGCCCATTATCCACTGTTTTGTCCTGTGCCCTCTTCCCCTTCCTCTTCTTTATATTATAAATACTTCAGGGGATGGAGCATCCTTTATTTATGTTTGTACAGGGCTATGTAAATATAAAGTGCCATAAGTATATGTTGGTTTAAAATATTTATACTCTACTCATAAAATTCAATGCAGTCAGCAAAATACTGAAGTAGAAGTTCAAAAATTCCCTAAATGCCTCTCACACAAGCATCTCCAGAAGGACCTTTTTTATCTTTGACAAAGAGGTAGATGGAATAATTTAAATATTTAATATATTTTTACTTTACGGGTTGCCATGTTTTTCTATAAATAAATCTTTTGAGAATAAAATATTAAGGTGTGCTTTGTTTATATGAAAGTACCTTTATATCTACTGCATCTACACTGTTCACTAGCATTGACATCCAAAAATAGTGAATTCCACTTGAAATCACTTATGATTTTTTTTAAAAAAATTATTCTGTATTTTGTATAATTTGTTTATGTAGTTCTGACTCCTGGGAACATCTAATGCTTATGATGAACAGGAATATAGTTTAGCAGTTTTAAGTACTTCTAAGTCAATCTGGCTGAATTTTAATTTTGTCTCAACACTTGCTAGGCAGCAAAATAAACATGAGTAATTATATAGATTTTTCAATTTCCCCAGAATTTCTCCATAGTTCAGTGATTTGTAGTAAAAACCTAGATTCCCATCCTGTTCTAAATCACATCAGTAATCTTCCACTGACTTTGAAGAGATGGGAGCCACTATTGTAAAACTCAACCACAAACAAAACAAATCTATTCTGAGCAAAAATCGCTGCTGTTTTGGAACCTAATTGACAAAACCTTTGGACATGGAATGTGGGGTCCATGAATCTGAAATCCCAACCACAAGACACTTTGCTCAACTTATGCTTAAAAAATTTTTAAAGCCATTACTGATTTTGACATCCAAGTTCCTAAGGGGTCTAAAGTTCTTCTAAACACACCAGAAATGTTCAGTCAGGTCTCTTTACAGATTAACTATTATCTCATATTTTACTTCCACTGGATATACCAAATAGAAAACTTAATGCTTTCCTTATCTAAGCAGGCAATGCACAAATACTCTGCTCTGAAGTTCAAATGCCTTCAAAATGAGAATTGCCTATAAGAATTAACCTTAAGATTTTTCCATTTCAGTGGCATCAATTCATCAGAGTATGAGGATGATCTTGTAGGAGGAGACCCAAATAAGTTTTTAGGTCAAGCATGACAAATATTTTTGCATATGGGTAACTAATAGGTCTGTTTGTTTTCTTCTTAGGGCACATTGAATCCCTACTGTGTGCTGTGGGATGATTCAAGAATGTAAGTGACAGATGTTTGCTTCTATTGCTATAGCTCAAATATTACAAAGTACCTAACAATATTTGAGTAGTTGGTCAGTAAACAGGTTGATACAAGAGCAGAGAAAGTGAACCTTTGACAGGGTGGAAGTACTGGATTCTCCAGTCATTTGGCTTCCTTTTTGAAGATATATAAACTGAAATATTACAATATCTCACCAGAAAGAGATTACTCACATTCTTATTTTACTCTACTTTTTCAAGATTAAAATGAGAATGGCTAAGGACTGTAGTTCCTTCATGGTAGTTGCTGGGCAACAAGCAAGTGGGTAAATGATGAGACAAATAACTAAGGAAGACTCCCATTTTGTTACTGCAGGGAGAAATACAATTTTCAAGTGTGATCCCCACAGCAATCTTCATTTCAGTTGGTTCAAATTTTCATTTAAGTTTATTAAAATAATAGCTGTGTACTAAGCAGTGAATTCTTACTATTAGTCTTCTTTTACATTTTTCAGTGTTTCCTTTCCGTAGAAAAAAAAAAGAAAATTTTGCTGTAAGATAGCAAACTGGTAAAATCAGTTGTGGTTTAAAATGAATCCCAAGTTTGTGCAATTGTAATTTGCTGCATTAATCTTTCACAGTAAATCTCCCATTAAAGTCAAGGTGAACTTTGCATTGATGCAGACTAAGTGTTTAAAGAACGATCCATATATGGTTGCCATGTTATTTTTTTAAAGATGGTGTTTTACTTCTTATCCAAGTGCATTATATATGTCTTATATGAAACTATGTCTTAGTTTCATCTACAGTGTTAGAAATTGTATGATTTCTGTGATTCTGTGAGTGTTTTTGTCCTTGAGCTTCGATTTGCATCAGCACACTGCTGGCTGAGAAACAACATTATAGTACAGAAATGTGAAGTTTTGAGAATGATAGGAGAAATCTTTCCAAATACAAGTAGTACCATGGTCTGTGCCTCTGCAAAAGAATCATAACACCATTATTTGCCAGTAACATTATAGTACTCAATTTCCATTAAATTTGTGGAATGAAGTCCATGAAAAACTTGATACTATGCATTATTAGAAGCTCATGGAATGCAAAAGATTTGGAACATGTTCTTTGTTTTCTCTTCATAGTATTTTGCTTACATAGGAGTGGTACAGTGCTTTGTTTATAATTGTTTTTTTATATGGGATACTTTCAATACTGTGTATTTAGAGCACATGCTCTGATTTCACTGTTCCAGTCCAGAATATCAAAGGTATATTTGAGTGTAATTAGACTACTAAAAAAAATCCCCAACACCATGCTGCATGTTTAACAATGTGATTAAAAGATTTTATTCAGGTATTTGGGATGAATGTGTGAAGTAGTCACAAACAAATGCATTTTGTGCTTGCCACTTGTTTTGCATTTTTGTCAGTATATTTATGGAGGAGTTCAGTGCTACCTATAAGTACTGGTTTCAATATGTTTCAGAACCTGAATTGAAAAGTAAACTTGTGAAACATCTAAAATTTACATAAAGCTTACATAAAATAGTCTGAGGTTTTTGAGGGATAAACACATGCTTTTGTGTTCTGAAGGATATCTTTTCTAGACATATTACTTAATAGTAGCTATTGAATATGTTAGAAAATGTGAAGACTGGGGGTGTTTTTGGAGATGTGTCCATTTTTAAAAGTGATGTGTGCCCTGAAATATTCCCAATAAGATGTGCTGGAGCAAAGTCTGCATGGACACCAGTGTCACCTATTTTGCACATGTATGTGTGATATTTCATGAGAATATGACATTATCTCTTCAAGTGTGCAATAGCAAGAGCAAACTTCTTCTTTTTCCTCCATCCCTTTGGAGAATATGTCTACCATTTGCTTATCTAAAATTTATTTTCATATTTTTATTATTTTCGTTTGGGCCATTTCATTTGTATTTGTATTTGGTGAGCAATATTTCAGAATTTGTTTTCTGACATTGTGAGTTTTAAATTATGAAAACACTATAATGCTGAGTCAGTTTCTGTCATTTATAAAATCTAAACAAATAAATATGTAGAGGACTATACAATTAGTTAGGTACTCATGGTTATATTGGGCTCTTGGTGGCTTGGTTTTCTTTTTTTTTTCTACTTTTTCTAAGTCTCAGGAATTAGTTATCCTCACCAGCAGGCAACTGGATTTGATGGATTAATAGCCTAATTCACATTGCAAATCCTACTGAGCTGTGATGTACTCATGTCCTTCCAGACTGGATAATATTTGCATAACCAGGACTTGGCAAGTGTTTTGGACTAAACCCAACAAAAAGTAGTCTGCTTTAGTTGAGGGTGCTTAACTAATCAATAGTCTGTCATGAGTCAGGTGTTTTAAATTAAGTGGTTTTCAGATGAAAACTGTTTGCTTTTGTCATTGATATCCAGCCAGCAGCAGCCTCTGATGGGTTTTTCCACCTTTTTAGCCACTTCTCCCACACCTTTATCTGCATTGGAAATTCACATTTGGTAAATGATACTCCCCCCACTGATCTTGTCAGTTTAATACTTCTCCAGCAGCAAGGAAAGCTTTGTCTACTTGGATTTGGGACATGCTTTTCAGAAGACTGATCAATGATTACAGTTCTCTGACTTCCATCCTTGAAGAAAGTTCTGGATCTGTGAGCTATTTAATCACACCAGATCATATAACTTAGTCTACTACCATTGGTATCTGTGAAAATTTGGTCACCCTAACTTTGGTGAAAGCAGTTTTAATCCATTCTTTCCATGAGATTTGGTGAATCTTCCCTCTAATTATGTTTTATAAGGTTTCCCATTTACCAAGCTGGCAGCCTTGTGCCCTTGCTGTACATATCTAGTCAAACGTGTGTACAACATTGAGACAGGGAACTAAAGAACAAAATAATATGTATGAAACTCAGTCCAATAGTGCTGCATTTAATTTCAGTTGATTATCCTGAAATATAGAGCACATCTGTCTGTGGTGATTGAAACCAGGCTTTTTTTATGATCTCTGGTGCTTCCTTTGATACTCCCAGCTTCTCCATACAAAGCTCGTACCATCCATTGTGTGTAAGTGGTGATTTCCCCCCCTCGGAAATGAGAGATAACTTCACCTACTCATCTCAGAAAATGTGTTCTAAATGTTGCCTTCAGCAAACTCTTAGGATACTGAATGCTTCTCCACCTAGTTAATAGGAAAATTCTTGGAATATTTGTACCTAACATTCTAAGGAGAAACAATTCAGTTCCTTAAACCAACCAACCAAAAAATTCAGAGAAGAGTTGTGTCTTTTCTGCTTTTCCTTATCCATGAGCAAACAATCCCTGCTGTCAGGAACTGTTCGTGACACATTATTTCAAGTGTCTCAGCCCACAAAGAGAAGGAAAAGGAGTTGGTCAGGTACTAGTGTTGACTTACCTACCCCATAGAAGTGATTTTAAAGATTTTAAGATGTAACAAAACTTGAAAGCTTTTCTTTTGTCCTTCCTACCTTTCTGGAAGGGAAAATAAGAAAGGATAGGGAGACTGCAAAAACAGTCTCAACCAACAGTTGGGTCACCTGTCCTGGCTGGTGTCTCCTCTCAGCTTCCCAAGCACTCACAGCCTCTTCACCAGCATGGCAGCATGAAAAGCAGAAAAGACCTTGGCTCTTTATAAGCCCTGCTCAGCAGTAACAAAAACATCTCTATATTATCAACCCTGTGTTCAGCACAAATCCAAAACATAACTCCGTTCCAGCCACTGTGAAGACAAGTAATTCTATCCCATTCAAAAGGAGCAGAGTGGATCTCCAGCATCTATGAAAGTTTGGCCTGACAAAAGCAATTATTTGTCTTAGAGGATCCATCGCCTGGAATCTTGAACCAGGGTGCAGAATTCAAAGCACAGTAAGAGGCTGGAAAGGTGGGTGCCACAGTACTGAACCTGGGAAGTGCCACCCTCACATGCAACCCTCAGCTAACACTACTGCAGTGAGGGCATGGAAGGTGGGCTACATGTGGAGGGCCACAGGGAGTAAGTGAGATTCTCATGGGAGCATCCAGAGCCACCAAGTGATCAGCAAAATAGTGCAGCTGGTGTTTGTTCTTGTAGAAATGTGTTGGACATAATGGGGCACACGTGTTCTCCACGGGGCAGAGTCAGCTGTTGCTGGTGTGCTCCACATCTGTATGCAGTGCAACATGACATCTCACAGCACTGGGTAAGGAAAGGGGTTTAGTGTTCTGAAGCTCTCTCTGCCAGTTGCTGCAGAAGGATGCTGTAACAGTATGACAGCGTTTTATTTGACCATATGTGTGCTCGTAATAGTTTGTGCCTGCTGACTGTACAGTTGGAAGAAGTACAATGCAATTAGCTGAAATTTTTAATATTGCAAGAATTCTGACCTGGTTCAGTTTTACATGAGGACAAGTGGTATATATGCTCTATTTTTTTTCCCTATTGCTATGCAAGTTTACATTGGCAGTGATTCAGATTTTCTACCCTTAAGCTGTATAAAGTATGAATATCCATATATGCAAAATGACAAAATGCATACATTTATATAACTTCATGATTATACTCTAGACATATTGTAGCATCCTCCATTAAAGAGAGTTAAAAAAGTTTACAATTACCTTTTTTGCAAATTATCCCTACAGCTTTTAATTATTTTTCTCCCATTGTCCCTGGATACAAGTCTGGAGAAATAGTCCATAAAGGAATGCTGCAATACAAATAAAGGAGAGTCTACCAGATAATTGTGATTTTCTGCAACTCAGTTTTACAATATAAACTTGTGTGCCTGCCAACAAACACCTTTTGCATTTTGCTGCCTGTTGGTAAAATTGACAGGGAACACTGATCTGCCATGTCTCTCTCCTCTCCACTTTGATGTCTACAACTAGTACAATGGACCACTAAAGTTTTTGGGGTATTTTTTGTCCTAGCTTTGCAAATCTTTGAAAATATGTTCAAGACTACTCTTTATAACTTTTGTAAAAATGTGTCAAACTAATCATCAAATCATTAGAATATCCTAAGTCATAATTTTCTTCTGGAAATATGAATAGTAACCTCTCCTTACTTTATATTACTTCACAGTCATATTACTTTTGTCCCCAGAAAGATACTAAGGAAATTGAATGACAGAAAGGAATACATGCCAGCTAAAGCTTTGCTTCTTCCATTGACTCCAGTCAGTCTTGTTGGTCCAGCTTTACAGTCAGGTTTTACTTCTGGCACCTTTTTCAAGGCAGAAAATTCTCTTTCCCTGTTAGTTTCTATGCTTATGCTCATTAATGAACTTACTCAAAAGACAAATGCCTCCTGGAATGCCTGTTTTTATGATGAATTTCCATAATGGAACCTGTGTAATAGCAACTACACATTACTTTGTTCCTGATAGTCCCATAAAGACTTGGAAGTCTTCACAAAAACATGTTCTTTTTCATTAAAACAGTATAGAATGAAAAACCTGACCCAAACACCCTTGCGAGACAACCAAAAAGCTTTGACTGATTTGAATCAGATCAGATCAAGTGGCCAACCATGCAAGCCATGCAAGACCTAAATTTAATTTTTTTTAAATTCACAAACTGCTAAGATTTTACTGTAATGCAGAAAATTAATTCTGAAATATTGTACATTATAAATGGAGTTTCTTTATGTTGAAAAAGGGTCAGACCAAGATTTTCTTTGCTTAAGTCATACACAAAATGAATCAGTATATAGGGGAGGAATTTATAATTTGGTACTTTTTTTTGTAACACTGCTCTTCACTAACACCTACACAGCCATGAACAGAGCTTACATGGCCTGCTGAGACTTATAACAAAAAAAAAAAAAAAAAAAGAATCAAATTAATTCCTGATAATGAGTTCACTTTCTTTTTCATTTTTACTTGGTGATTAATCAACTCCATTTGTTGAGAACTCAATTTCTATTTATTGCTGTTATGTAAATGTAGATTTTCACAAACTAAAAATAGTGGTTTCTTGTAATATCAGGCAATTAAAATTCTGAAAAGTAACTAAAAAGAACCAGTGATTGTGTCTTCATAATCGAATTTAAAGATTATAATTGGACTTTAGACAGATTTTTAGTGTACAATGAGGACAAAAGATAATTGAGCAATTTAAATAAACGCTGCCACAGAAAAAAACCAGTCAAAATTTGGTTTTGATTCTAGATTTCCAGAAAAATTCATGGATCTTACAAAGTCACATAAAATGGAATTGTTGTTTTCTCTAATAAAATCTCACCAAGAAATGCAACATACAGGATCTGGAAATCCAGCATGGTGCTGGCCTCAGGCTGACTTATAGGAGAAAACAGTGTTTACCAAATAGAATACAGCTTCCAAAAATACAAAATAGCACAACTGCAATTGCAGAAATTTAGCAACATATCTCATTTATATCATGTACCTCTTAAAGGCTTTTACACCTGCAAATTTAAAAGCAATTTAACACAGGGGTTCATACCATCCTCCTTGGTTTACAACTAGGGGAAGCTAGAGCATAATGAAAGCAAACCCACTCATCCAGTGTCACTCTTAAACCCTGTTAGAGCTGGAGGTCCAAATTCCTGATTCCTACGTGACAATGTTCTCTAGCTGTTCTCAAAGCAAATATTATTCCCCTGCCATGAAGCAGATCTCTGGAGTTTAAGTAGTTTTATAATGATATTTCTCTTTTTTTTTTTTTCTTACTCATTCTGATGATCTCATGACTCTTGTCTATTTTGAAGAATTTAGCTCTGTTTATCCAACCATCTTTAAATAAAAAAAAATCTGCTTGTGCCACCGAAGAAGGTGAATAATCTGGGGAATATTTGCTTGTCGATGTGAGAAGAGCTGTGCACCTATTTCTTTGAAAATAGGGGTACAGGTCATGTGCATAAAATTACTTTTAAGTAAATCATATTATTTGTTACTTTCAAATTTATTTGCAGTCAGTACAAAAAAACCCCAAACTATAACTACAACTGCTATAAATATAGCTAATTTTAGTGATATTATAAGGAAAATATAATGGTCAATAATACAATGTAATTTTTAGCACTTGCAGAATGTAGGTTTGCTTGTCTTTACTTGAAGATGTGCAGATCTAATTCTCCTGAATTAATAGGTATTCCCTCTGATAAATCAAACGTCCTGTAATTCATTGAAGTCTGCTCTGTCTTACTTTGGCAAGAATGACCTTAAATAAATATTTTAAATTGTGTTTTGAGATGTATCTTAGAGGTCATTTTCCAACTCTATCAGTTGCTCTTGAATTGTCAACATTGAAATGGTATCTGCCTGATAAAGCTGTAAAACTACATCAAAACCAATCAAAAACACGTCCAGTGTAAATCTGCCAATGTTATCAATCACTATCACAAATAGACACGTTCTAATGATGTGTCAGCATCTCACTGACCTCTCAGGTGTCTTTACACGTAATTAATCTTCTGCTGAATCTCTGAGCCAAACCTGAGTAAGATGAGCAGAGTTAAATCTCTTCCTGGACCAGTCACTAGAGGGAAGCAAAGACCTTCACGTGCCTGCTCATGACGTCAATCAACGTGAATGTCCTCACTGACAAAATCTGGTTAGTATTCAATCCAAAAATTTTTAAAAGGCTTATTTGGTGAAAAAAAATAAGCCTTTTGAAAAGGAAAAAAAAAAATGACAAAAATATATTTCTGTATGGTTTATTTCCTGAGGCCCTTGGTATTAAAATATAGTTATTTCCATGAGTCATGTTTTCAGAATTTGAATCTAGAAAAGAAATTCAGTGCAGAGTGGATAAAAAAGACAGGCTTAAGACTTTCAGGCTTTGGAGCATCCCCATATTCAGAAAAACACATTGAAATATTAGTAAAAGAGTAGCTATGCAAACACATAATTTTGCAAAACCTAAGATAAAGTATACCATTTTTTTGATATGTTTTTGTTGATTCTCCCTTAGTTATCCATGCTTCCATTCAATTTTTATTTTTTTCCTGTGGTACTTAAAATCTCATCCTGTATAAGCAGTTTTTTGGTATATACCAGATAAACAGATCAAAAGAATATCAAGTCATTAAATGAGACTACTTCATCATGCACTCTGTCTCAGCACAGAGAAAGCTTAACATCTGTAAATATCAACTCATATTTATCTTACAGTTTATGACAGAATGTACAGGGAGGAGGTTTACCATATACTATATTTTTAATATAGTTAATTCAGCTCTGTTGTATTTAGTGAATATACAACTTACCATTCTCTCCTATGAGCTAGGCTGGTTTAATTCCTTTAAAACACAAACACTGAAGGCCCATGTTGCATTTGATAGCAGGTGACATTTGATTAAAGGAATATATCTGATATGAATTGAATCAGCCATAAAACTGAAATGAACAGAAACAAGGATAAAAATAATGTTTGGGGGTCTATCACTTCTAAAATTCTAAATGATTGAAAGATTGCAAGGACAATATTTGTACAACTTATCATTTAATTTGAATAGAAGATCTTTTATTAAGCTTAAGCTATGCAGGGTGTCCAGACCTTAATGAGAATAATACAAATGTATATCAGGATTTAAGCAAGTTTAAATGGAAGGTAATATGCTAGATGAAGAGCTCCAAGCAAAGCAATTCCACAAAAAATCCAAGCCCGTTGTGTTGAATAGCTGCTAGATTATGGCTAAATAGATTCTTAGCTGAAAGCAGGGTGTATTTGTGATGGTTTTTTAATGTTATCATCATCTTCTCTGATAATGTTGAGTAAGAGAGATTTCTTGTATAGCTAGTCAACTAAATGTAATATGCATTCAAGTGCATGTGGTGGGGATAACATTCTGCAATCGTGCTATTATTCAAAGTAATGGAGTATATAATATAATTCTAAATTTCACAGGCTGTAGTTATGATTCTTGATGCTACATGTTATCCTAATGATGCAATTTCTAGTGTTCTATCTACCCATAACTGTGGAAGCAAGGCAAAATATCTTGCATACATCAAAAATATGCATTAATATGCTGTCATGTGACTGCCAGTTCATGATTTTACATGAATATGATCCTGATGTCAAGTTTACCAATAGATCCATAGAAGGCCCAGGCTTAAAAAACATAACAGATTTAGACCATAGAACCAGAATCACACTGCAGGTATTAATACAAATGCAGGAGTCATTCCATCAACATGAATGGCAATAATTAAGGGATTGCATATTCTGACATGTAGAGCAATAGAGAACTAGAAAAATAAGATCATTGCTTATAATGAATCTGATATATTTGTATGCTTATCCTGTAAAGAGTACATTATTTTGACCAGACTTAAAAATCAATCCTTTAAGTTTATACTAACTCACAATTGCTATTTTGACTAAAATATAGAGATATTAAATGTCTTTTTTTAAATGTTAGTGTGTACTTCTTTAGTTATTCACAAAAATAAACTATGTTTTAAATATATCAAAATAGCTTGAAAGGTAAATATAAAAAATATAAGATAATAAAAGAAACAAAAAATATTTAAAACAAAAAAGTTATTTCATTTGAACAACTTCCAATTGCATTTAGCCAATATAGTGTCCTGCAGGTAGTACAGAAATTCTTAAAAGAGAGCAAGAGTCAGCAGCATTCAGGAAGCAGTCTAATCTCTTGTAAAGCAGTTTATACTCTAAAAGTTGTAGCATGTACAGGAGAAAGTCAATAGTATCTCTTTCTATGCACATCACATCCCCAGCCCATTCTTCCCCTCTCCCCCTTTTTCTTGTAAGTGGACAGTCAGACATCTGATGTTTTAGGTATAAAAGTTGTGTGTGTGCTTACACACATACTTCATCATCTCATGTGCACACAGAGATTGAAATCTTTGAGGAATAGAGCATGTAAAAATATTTACCACCACCCCCTCAAGAAGGACAATTAAAAATATTAAACATCCATTTCTTTATTTTGTTATTCAGCAAAGCATGCTCTGTACACTGCCCTGCATATTTATCTGATGTCAGGTTCTACAGGCTCTCAGTGTAATTTATATTGGAGAACATGTACTGATCCAAATTAGATAACAAACACCTCTTGTATCTTGCCTCTTTTGTTGCAAATGCAAGACAAAAGTGTTGCAAAACTTACAAAACCACCTGGTTTTCCCTCTTTGTCTGTCTGTCTATGTATCTATGTATCTATCTATGTATCTATGTATCTATGTATCTATGTATCTATGTATCTATGTATCTATCTATCTATCTATCTATCTATCTATCTATCTATCTATCTATCTATCTATCTATCTATCTATCTATCTATGTCTCTTTGTCCATCATCTATCTATCATCAATCTATCTTTCCTTACTTATTTTGCCTGTACAGTTGACTGCTAGAATATGTTTTATTTTTGGGTTTTTTTTATCTGAAGCAGGCTATTCTGTTCTCATATTTTTGTAACTGATTTACATAAGAAAACTCTGATTAGACTCAACATTCTTTTCCTCTGAGGTTTTTCTAATAGATAGAAAAATTTTCATCCCAGTCAAGGAAATATATGGATGTCTAAATAAAATAGTGAGTAAGTGTTTCATCCAAAATTAGAGAACAAGGTGCTCTTAGGTCCACAGCCCTGTGACCTAGCCATTAGAATTACCCATCTTTCTTTAGTCCAAAAAATGTCTAGCACTTGGGAAATGACACACATGATTCTGGCTTCATTCTCACCTTCCTGCAAAAATAGAAACATCTCTTGCGTGTCATTTTAAGGAACCATCAAAGGCTAGTGTGTAGGTGCACAGCTATTTGAGAATGATGATACAAGATGAAATCCCAGACAAAAACCATCTCAATCTCTGAAAAACACAGAAGTTGCTTGTTCAGACAATTGTGGGGAAGAACCAGGGAGAACTGGGAGTGAGGTGAAAAGGCATTTGCTAACACATTCTGCTGGGTATGGAGTTTCTATAGATACTGGGCATTCTGTTTTAGAGATACTCTTCTGTTACAACCTCTCCATGCTACTGCCAGCTCAAACTATTATTCAAAATGTCATTTTTTAACCTATACAACTAAGACCTTTACATTTTCAGTTTACTTTGATTAATCCAATTGTTTCTGAGAAAATATATATCACAAAACCAAGGAAAGCCCAGGTCAGTGTTCTGGGGATGTGAATAAGTTTTTGATATTATTTGTATTTGATTTTGTAGTATAGGTCAACTTTAAAGCTGATGTTTTGAATAATTTCTCTTCTGGATATTTTTTTGTTTAGTTTTGTCTAAGAGGAGGCATTTTCTGAATATGTCAATGTGTTTGAATAGGCCCTGGATTTAAGAATTAATATTAAAGGCTCAATTTAGATACCTTAGTACAGGCAGTAGAACAATTTCAGGATATATGTAGAGATGATAGAAGAAATATGCCTTTCAAAGCAGGAGAAGGCACAGACACCAGAAGACTTCTGTGGTAGTACTATAAGTAGGAAATTTAATCAATTGCTAACAGCAGAATTAACTACACAATTGAGAAAATGAAAACACTCAGATGTGTACATCTGCAAGTGCCACTGTGACAGGGTATCACATACAAATAAACTGTCCTCTATAGACTGCACTGACAAGATGACTTTTGACTAAAGGAAATGTAAATATTTTACATACCTATAGGTACCTAGATTTAGAAGTTTCAATACCAGACTGAATTCTTGCCTTTATATCAATTTCTACATCAGCATATGGATTTTCAATTTATGTCCTTGGGGTAAACACATACTGACTGAAGAGATAAGGATGAACTTTTGTAAAATAACCCATGGTCAAAGTCTTTGTGGAGTACTAGGGATTCTCACAGTTGTTTTTTTCCAGGAGATAGCCCTGACCATCATACTACAAATAATGATCTCAGAAAGCTGTGTAAAAATAATAAGCATAATTTAAAATACTGAATATATGTTACTGACATTGAACTCACAAAACAGGATGTAGAAGAGATTCAGAAGTAAATTAATATGTTATGTCTGTAGTTCTTGGAGATAGATATTTTCCAACGTTGTAAATTCATTGTTAAGGACATAGTGGCAACTAATAACTTTAGGAAGGAAACATCCTCTAAAGGCAGCATGCAAAACAGCTGTATCTTGTCAGAGGACGGGCAATGCATTCAATAAAGTTAATATTGGAAATATAAAATCAATTTGATAGACATTTTTGAATAAAATAAAAGGAGAAATGAACTCTTATCACAAATAAGACATGCTCTGAAACATAATGTCTAGTTTCTCTGTAGTGAGAATCAGGGGTAATAAAATAGTGTTTTATCTTCCCTCCACACTTGGGTAAGATACTAAAAAATGTATATTTGTGATCCTACAAGGTGATTATGTTCCAAATAGCATGTTTTTAGGGCATTTTCTGCCCTCTTTACAGACCTATTTATGAAGTGAAAGAGCTTTAACATATTATCAGCCTTCCATCACGTTATCACAGTTAACAAGCAGAGATTACAATGATGTTGGTTAAATGGTAAACAGTCAATCCATTCTCATTATAACAGCTGTTAAATTGAATGGTCTGATATTTACTATAATCTTGTCTACCTTTTTGAATGCCGTAATAAGTCTTGAACAGACTTTGTGGTATGTGTTTAAAAGCAGTGTAGATCCTATATTCTGTATTACTGAAGTGACAACAAGCCTAGGATTTCATACAGGTGGCAACATTTGTTTTCTTCTTTTTTTTCATTTTTTTTAACTGCAATACAGTATTTTGTGTGGTTTTAGGTAGTTTTTCAGATATTTTTCAGATTTTAATTCCTGTCACATTGTACCATTTGTGACTTTACACAGGCAAAGATTCAGTCAGGCTAACACTTCTGCCCATATGGTTCCTCTGCTGTATTTTTTTATTTTTTTAATAATGAGGTGGTCTGACTTTTGTAAAGCAGAAAATCTAGTCTGATTCTGCATAGTGACACAAATAAAGAATACAAACTTCCCATGATTTTTTAATACCAATTGTATCTCAGTGGTTTTGATTGCCTCTCAAATCTGTTCCTAAAGGCTAAAAGCTGAGAAATAACCTTGTTAGCCTTTCTTAATTGAAGTGTGTGGTGTACTCTAAAGCATAAAAGCCATAACTGAATGGCTGACATCACACTCCCCTTTCCCCCACCCACGATGTGGCACTCTTATTTTGTCAGGTGAATTGAAATTAATTCAATGAGACAGTTAACACTCACACCTACAACTAGAACCCATTTGGTTGCAAACATCCTGGTTGCAGGGATTACCTGTGTCAGCAAACAGGACTACGTAGCAAGAAAACTAATTAACAATAAAACTTTATAAGAAGCATTATAAAAAGCCTTTAATGAATTTTGTCTTATAAATATTCCAAAACTGGTTTTCTGTAACATGCACTGAGTAATTGCTATCAAGTTTGGGTTTTGCTTGCTCTCAGTTCTCACTTAAACCTCATGTTTTAGTCTCTTCTTCAGTATGCTATACAGGACATAAATTCTGATCATCATTAAATCACATTTTTATTACATTTTATGCATTCTTTCCAGAAGGATGTGTAAAAATAATGAAATTTTAGTCTGAGGGATATTTTGCCCTTTACAATAATGTAATCAGTGAAACGTGTGGAAACTCCCAAGCAGTTACTTGAGTAGTAAAAAGGCAATGAATAACATAAGGATCATATTTCTTTCCAAAGGAAAAAAGTTCTGGTTAACAAATAATTCAATATTTACTTATTTTGCTCTTGTGCATACATTCAGGTAACTCAGAAATATCTATCTAAAGTTATTTTATTTTAGCCTATGTGCTTTTTTCCTCAACCTTTTGGCATAGTGACATATGAAGTAATTTTGTAATACTCCAGATAATGCTCCTTGTGTTTTCAAGTTGCTCTCCAACTGGGTGAAAATGAAATGAGAATTTTTAAAAAATACTACATCAATGACGCTTGCAATTTTTTTCCATCAACTATGAGAAGAGCAGATTACCTTCTACTGCTAATTTTTAGTGAAAAAATGTAAACCAAAGCCATAATATAGAAAAATGCTATATAGCATGCATTCCAATTAGTTATGTAAGTAGGTTCATTATCTTCAATCTATGTGAGTTTAGTTTGGTATTTGCACATTAAATGAGCTTGTCTGAAGAATTATTGGCACTGTTTGTCTGCCTAAATTTAAGCTCCTGCTTTGTTGAACTGAAAGTTCCTTCATCATTTATCTGCTGAAAGAAAACTTCAGTAGGTTGTTAAAGGCCACAACACAACTATAGCTAAATTTCAAAAGAAAATTGATACATTTAGTACCAAGTGTACTTCTATCTTAAAAATCATTTCTCAGGTAAGGACAGAGAACAACAATGTCATCCAAAACTTTGGTAGTTTAAGCAGACATGAGTAGACCTGGGTTATAAAGAGATAGGTTAATTTTGGATTTTATTATAACTGAGATCTGCTTTTACAGGAAAACAATATTTGTAGTAGACTTACTGACCATCAAAGTTTTCATTTTCTGTTTTACCTGTACACTTCCTTCCTCACTATAACTCCAGACAAGATTCGTCCACACATACAGGGGAGAATTTAATACACTGAAACCCGTTGTCCAAAAAATGGCAAGATAAGTGAAGCACTTTCCTGAAAAGACTCTGCATCAGAATGGCATTATGAAGTGCCATATTTTCTTTCACTGACTTCCATTTAACTTTGGATGGTTTTATGACTAAAAACAAATGAACAGACAAACAACAAACGGCCTTTCTCACTGTAAAACCGCAATCAGACAGCTGAAAGCCCAGTGGTGTCCTTCTGATGATCAATAATTCTTCCCATTGGAGTGGGGTAACAGCCAGAATGGTAAAGATGCACCAGAGCTGCACACCATGATTCCTCGTGTACTGAAGCTGCACATTTTGTTTAATTCACTCTCCCCAGCTGTAAGTGGTATCTGTTTGTTAAAGAATTGCTGCTGCTAAGATGATACTGGTATGCTAGCCCTGGTCAGCACCATTTTAGAAAGGAAAATAATTGCCACTTTACAAATGAGAAATCTGAAGCCCAGATGTGCTTGTTTAACTTCAACAGTGGTGAAACAGTAAGAATTCAGAGGTAAACATTGAACCCACAACTTCTGAGTCCACGTGAACTCTCAGGGGCTCTGCAGCATCAAATATATAAGAAGTCCCTGAAGCAGGATTCCCAAATTTTCCAGAGAAGAGACATCATCATTTGGTTAGAGTGGTCTCCCTATTTGTCATGTTCTGGCCCTATGGATTATATATTTATATATTATACATATACAGACTGTGGCACAGTCCAACAGGTTGTAAAAAGAGTGCTCTTCAACCTAGATTTTCCAGACCCAGAGATAGGATGCTTGTGAACTCCTTCTGTCTGATGAGGACCCAATATCCAGGTGTTCCCACTTTGAGGTAAAGGCTCTTTGGGATAACACTGCTTCTATCTTTCTGGCAGCTTTATTTAAAAAGGAATCAGCCAGTAATCTGTATGACACTGTTATCTGTGAATGGAAAGTGGTTTCAGTCGTTGGTCCCTGTAGGCATTAACTAAGTGGAATTCTTAACATTTCACTTTACAGTTTTCTATTGATTCATTTATTTGTGTTTTATCCAAAGCTGCTGCAAATACTGTCCTCAAGCACCTAACTCTCCTTATTCACTATTAAAAGAAACTTAAACACCTGACTCTTGGGTTTGTAAATTTTATTTTCAAAGCCATGATTACCATGTTATTTAAACACATGGCTCTTTAACACCTACCCCACAGCAGCAGTTCCCTGGGCTAGAATCAGTCCAAATCTGATACAAATCAGGCATTTTCCTGCTAGTCATTTGGTGCCTTCTAAAAATCAGATGAAACTCAAAGAGATTCTGATCTTTTAGTTCAATAAGAAATAATTCTCATGGGTGACTTTACCATTTCACAGTTGCTCTTGAGACTCACATCTCACCAAACTATTAGATTAAGGCTGATTAAACACATACCTTATCTGAAATCTACAGAGGGCAATGTTCAAGATCATCTGTAAGCTTGCACAATTGAAGTTGTCTTCAACATGGGGTTAGAAATTTTGATATGCTTTGCTAAAAATGAAACTAGAAGTATTTAAAAAAAAGTGTTTTAAGTCTTCCATGATATATCCTCAAGCCTTTTGGATCCTCCCATATTGTACAGAAAGATGCAAACTTCCAAAATAATTTTTTGGTTTATATATTGTGTTGTTTTCCTATTCTGTGTGGTTTTGAATGTAAGGAGGAAAACCCTCCTTTTTGAGAAGGGAAAACACTAAAACCAAGATGATTATAGTGTTGTTGTTTAGTTTGGAGGAATGGGTTTTTTTTTCAGTTTTAAGCCTTTCTCGTGTGCATAAAAACAGCAACAAGTATATGTGACTAATGGCAACATTTCAGTGTTGGACTTGTGATGAACTGCAAAATAACACTTACCAAGAAGCATCCCACATTTTGCTATTTCTAGTTTCCTTGATTTTCCCATCCAGTGCTCTGTAACATTGATCACAATATTTTAAGCATCACTACAGATGCCAGCTAACTCCAAAGATATCTAGATGCAAAGGGAAAAATAATATTCATAAAGTTTTTCTACACCTAGTCACTGCAGTGTACTGCAGTGTGGAGTTGATATATCCACAGTATCTTCAGGCACTGTTTTGGAAACTGGTAGCTGCTTAGTTGTGATAGAAACAGCTCAGCACAGGCAGGATAGTCTCCTCTGATTCTGTAAACTGAAGTTATTTCAGGAGCCATTAATTTCAGAGAAAAATCACTGCTGTATCATGGCAAAGGAATAATCTCTCTTAGACTAAAATAACAATAAAAACACTTTTTGTGGACATAGTAATTTCTTAACTATACATGCTTATGACATATAAAATTAAGACTATAATATGTGATTAATATTATTTAAGTACTGCTTTTAAGAAATAATTTCATGAAAGATTAGTAACTTTTGCTTTGCTAAGTACTGGTCAAATAGTTTACTATCTGCATATATGTGCACACACTTTACACTTGCATTGGTCATTTGGTATCTGCCTGCTTGGGTTTTTTCTTTTGTTGTGGAGTGATGTCTCGCAGTCAGAAAGTCAGTGGTCCTGGTCAGTGTTTAAATGCAGGAGTGAGATTCACCAAAGGAAGAATCTCACTGAAGATGATGCATGTGGGCAATGAAATTGCCTGCCTTCCTTTAGTCTTTGGTTCAGAGCACCAGAAATGGAAGCAGTTTATAGAAAGTTAATGTGAATTAGGACCCAAAAATTAAAGATTTATTATACCATAAGATTTGTCTCTGTCATCCACATAAAATCAGTGGAAATGTTGAGCAAGTATTTCCCAGACTATCAGCAGTGACTGCAGAGGAAAATTTGTAGTTAAAAAAAAAGTTACTTTAATATTGCAGTTTATTTCTGTGTTCATACTGTGGCCATTCAAAAAATCTCTAAAGTAACCCTTAGGTGGAATTGGACAGATGAGGTTTTATAGAGAGAGACTTTCAGGGAAGAAAACATAGAACACTTCTTGAGTCAGCAGTTCTGTAAGAAGTAATCTGATAAGTCCACTGCTAGTACTAAACTTTTGCTTTTTCTGATCAGCAAAAGTCCCTGTAAGCAGTATTTTTTCCTGATATTTCAATTCATGTTGTATTTCTTAAATCTTCCTATATAATTTCAAGAAAATTATGTTATCCCTCTGCTATAAAACACACTCAGATATGCTCATTTCTCTAGATGTATATTTTACCCAGCAATACTCCAGCATTTTTTGTAATTGAATTTCACAGTTTGACTGAAAGTCATAACCTATAAAAAAATATATCTAGACATAAATATAATGAGCATTGCCATAGGCCACTTCTTTCCCATGTATTGTATATAAATAGACAATTCTGGTTCATTCATTAGGAATATACAATGCTTGTGTTACCATATTTTCTAATAGAGTAAGAAAATACCAATATTTATCTCCTTGCTCTTACATTCAGGGAAGGATCATGAAAAATACAAGCAAAAACTGTAATTCAAGTAGTTACATGTAATTTTCTTTTTCTGCAGAAAGTTTGTATTTCTCATTTTCTTAACTTTTCTCTAGCAATTTTTTATCTTGCATCTTCCTTATGTTCACTCACAGAATATGGATACTTCTTTTTATTCTTTGTCTTTCTTTCATAATGCTTTGAGAATTCAAATAGTTGAACTATGTTTCTGATCTCGTTTAAGCATGTGTTAATGTCAACCAGATCATGCTAAACATCAGTGCCCTGGTGCTCAGAACAAATATTCTATACTTCCTATCATTCAAAAGGAGTTAGTTATTTGACTTCTTAAATGTTCCTGAAGCTACAGTAAACTCTGTAAATTTTATTATCTGAGAAAAGCATATTATTCATCTGTCAGGTTTTCATGTTGATGAATAATATATTTAATCAGAATGTCAGTGCCTCTGAAATATGTAAATACCTGAAAAAATACACTGGTCCTTTTTGCAAGGCTACGTCATGTCATTTTGTTATGGTGGGTAAAAGACACAACAATGAAAACATTTGGCTAAAAGTTTCTTATAGTTCTGAGTGATTCCAATAGCTGAATATATTCTCCTGACTAGGACTTTTTGGGGGTGTCAATCATACTGGAATGTTTTTTTCTTTTCCTATTATTACACCAAATGGAAACAGTATAGACATTCAAAATGACCAGGCAAAATACTTCATGATGCTGGTAGGCTTGGAGTTTGTCATTGAGAGAGAGCATTGCAAGAAGAGAACAAACTGCAGAAATGTCACTGTACTTTAAAAGTTCTTGAGTAGACCTATAATATTAAGACAAAAAGTGGATAATTCCCAACTCAGAAGGGTAGAGTTAAATAAATGTAACCATTTCTATAAATGATGGAATATCTAAGGTACCCAGTGCAAATTTTGAGTCAAGGAATATTCACCATTTATAAATGCAGGAATTATTAAATCAGATAACTCTGTAGCCATAGCATCATTTTTCTCCTAATATTCTATTCTATTCCCACCCAGCCATGCTACCCAAATGCCAAACTCTCAGAGATGAGATGCAGGCATATGTATTACATAATAGGAGGGTAAAAAGAAATGGATGGAAGCCTTTAATGTGAGCTACTCCAGATAATTTTCAGCTCTCCACGCTTGATAAACTATTATCTGGACTTTTACTACCTAAGTAAGAATAGTTAGCAGAAAAATGAAAAGAAGTTAAATTACACCAAAGTTTTCTTCTCCTCTTTCTTTTCTTATTAATTTTAGTTGTAAGTCTGTTTACAAGAGAACTAAAAACACTTGACTTAGGAAATATTTCTTTGAATATCAGTAAGTTGTGACCTGGGTGACTTTCATCTACATTGTAGAAAACCTGTGCATTAGATGTGCATGCTGGGAAGGTCAGATAATATTTCCATGTAGACCATCCCTTCTCCATTACTACCTAAGTGCATTTAAACCAATTTCCAAACACATCTTTTCTATACCTAGCAGGCAAGGAAAGGGAGAACCAAGATTTTTCTGCTTGTACCATATGCTGTAAGACTGAATTGAACCAGCAGACCTTCATACTGCCTTTTTCCCCCAAAACCTCTCTGTGTGTACAAGTCCACATGCAGTACATGACTGAAAATTCATGACCCAAAGGTAATAATTCAAAATGTGTCTCTTGTAGCTCTTGTGAAAACATCCAGCACTGTGGCTCTCTCCTCTGGTGGAAGTGCTGGTTCTTACTTCACTGCCTCTGGCACTGTCTGCTGCAGAATTGCTCAGGCAGAATTATGCTGCCATGTACCACTTTCTTTTCACTCACCCTTTGAATTTTACAGGTACTTGCAATATCTTGTAATTAAATATACATCTTTTGTGACATTTTTTCATTGGGACAAATATTCAGCTTTCCCTTTTCATTTTCTTCATACATTTTCATGCAAATATGCATGCCACACACCTTCAGGTGTTAGAACAGAGTCCTAGCATTAAATTATACCATATATATTTCTGTGGCAAGGGTGCCAGTGAAATGAATTTTGAATCATTGTGAATCCAGATTATCTGAGTCTCTTTAATAGTGGACTTTACCTGTGATAAATTATTTTTAAATTTTACAGTATTTTTTCTTAAATTTAATTTCAAACGTAAGAAATTTCACCACACTTATAGCTTAATTTATTTATTACATAAAATGTTTGCAGTGGATATAACAACTTTTCACCTTGCCAGTGATAAGGTGAAACTTCAAGACAGACTGATTTGGATTTTAAGGTCATATGCAACAGCATAATCCGGTTTACTTTCAGTTAACTGTTCTTCAGAAATACAGATACATCTTTGAACCACCTAACATTTGTTTTACTGCAGTAAGTTGCTAACAAGTTTCCTTTGTACATGGTTCATTAATTAATTTTTTTCCATATTTGAAGAAATTAAACCCAGAAAAGAATTAACATGTACTACAGCTGTCTTTCCAAAGTAATGCAGGAGAGTGGAAATTCAAAATACCACTGGGAGTCTAATTGCAACACTATCATGGTATTTTCTCACTCTGTGTCTGGCAGGATCAGACAAGGCTTCCTGGAGCACTGCAACCAGCTTTGGCAGGCAGTCACATGCTAAGATTTGGTTATAAAAGCTCCATCACAAAACCTGTTAGACTGTGACTTGTCCATGTGCCAGTGTTGTCCAGGTTAAACCACTTTTCCATCATTGTTTTCCTGGTGGATATAACTGCTGTTCTCAAGTATCTCTCAGTCTTTCTTTTGCTAGATTTATCAAATTATGGTTACTTAAATTTCTCTTTCAGAACAGATAGTCAGGGCAGAGAAATCTAGTAACCCTTTCTTCACAGAGCTTTCTTTCAATCTGAATTCACGTCCTTGAGTGACAAAAGTAGGGCACATGGATTCAACATTGCACATTAATGATGTGGAGGACGACAAAGAATTAAGTGGTAATCTATTTGATTCAAAACTGATTTGGAAAAAGCATCTTCTAATGAAATAGAATTAGATATGCTTCTTAAATACAAATGTCAGATTTGACCTTCAATGAGGCTATTTTAAAGTTAGTAGGGAGATAAATATCACTTAGAACTGTACTGTACAAATAGTGGGACCTCATTATTTCAACATTCCAGAGTTGATGGAAATTTTTATATTCATGAACTAAATGCTATATGTTGCCATTTCAAAAGTTGATTTTAGTAAACAAAAACACACTGATTGCAAAACAGGTACCTACATGGAATAACCCTGGATTTAGTGATCATGAATTGACTTTTTACAAAAGTAAATAGAGAGACTAGTTAATTCTTAAAGTTTCTCCAACTGAAACTGAAGATATGGGAAATTTTTACCTGATCCAAAAGATTACTCACCTTAGAAGATTTAAGTGAAACATTTTCTCTGGGAGAAACCTTGCATGAGAAGCTTCTGGAACAACTGTTTTACTTCTGCTGAGGGTACAAACACTGAAATGCCAAGAGTCAAGTATTAAAAGTCTTGAAATATCTCTTGTACTTCTGCTTTCCACAGGAAGTAGCTCTACAGAAGACTAATATCTAATAAAAGAGATAGGAAATTCTACAAATATAAGGGACGTGGGTTTATGCAGAAATTACTTTTTTTTTGTATTTATTGACTAATCTTCAGTAATAATGCTTGGCTTAATGAGTTTTAATAGATATGGAGGAGTATTCTCATCTACTATAATAAAGTGTAATTTGAAATCTGCCAAGTACCACCAGACCAGCTCAGATGGGAGTGTGACCTGTAAACTCTGTGCTGAGTGTGTCTGAAGTGTAATCAAATATGTGTGAACTTCAGCACAGTGTGGTTTGAGTATTCATTTCCGAGGACATTTGGCAGCTCATAACTTAATTGTATATCATTAAGACAACATTCAAAAGAGTATTGTAGAGGTCATGTTATGTCTGGATATTAATACAGGAAAACCAGGAGTCATAAAATAAAATTAGTGTTTTTCACAGGCATAAAAGTCACAGAAGTGCTTTATCATTTTAACATTTTCCTTTCCAGTAGCTTAATCAGGGAATCCAGAATTATCTGTAGATACAAAAGAAAAGACTCTCAGCCTAATCAATCTGAAGGTGTATTTTAGCAGATCTTTTAACACTACTCGTCTTTGCTTCCTGTGACAAATGCACCTTTCAGATTGACCAAACTGACCTCAGGAAATGGGATTCATGATTATACTGATTTCCTCTCTGCTCAAGTACGAGCCTGGATGTACCTGGCTGTGTCCCCATCCCCAGCTAGCGG
This sequence comes from Notiomystis cincta, assembly GCA_013398075.1. Lineage (NCBI taxonomy): Eukaryota > Metazoa > Chordata > Aves > Passeriformes > Notiomystidae > Notiomystis > Notiomystis cincta. The sequence goes on along the minus strand of VZRX01018060.1, from coordinate 574,073 downwards.
GGTCACTTCCTACAGACCTCGCATGACTGAGTGCCCGGGTAATGAGAGTGGAGCCCCTGCGGGTCAGCTCTGAGGCTTCCACCACAAGAGGATCTACCCAGAAACAGACTTACAAATGCTTTTAGCACAGGGGAAACTTCAGCTGGGTCTGAGAATGAGACAACAAGGCACAAACCCATAAAAACAGTATTTTCCTGGTTTCCTGGCTTCATTTTCCCCCCGGCCCTGCCCGTGTCCGTCCGTCCGTCCGTCCTGGTGGCTGCTGCTGCTGTTGTGCGCTCGTGCCTCTAGGTGGAACTGAAGGGACTGAGATTTGCTGCAGGACCTGTACAAACACACAGCCAGCGTTTCGCAAGTAGGATGATCTCTGCCTTGAAGAGTTTCTGCCTATACAGCAAAGTTAAGCTGCTGGAAGAGAAACAAACCAGTAAATCAAACGGCTTGGCCTGAGTAGAAAAGCAGGAATTCATTAAGCGATCATTGACTCATTTCTTCAGTAGTCATCAGTGGCAGCTCCTCCTGAAAATTATGGCAGTTTTGTATCACTTCCTAGCACTTATTTCTCTTGAACTGAAGTCCTATTAAATCCTCAGCATATATGCAAAATTATTTTATAACTATATTAAATAGATGGTTTTTCCTATGTAATTTCCATGATTTAGAGCTACACTGTTAAGTAAACTGTAGGAGAATGGCCATTAATTCCAAAGTATGTAGACTGAGACTGACCAAGACATTTTATCTTTCTCTTTTTTTTCACATTCAATGAGGATTTAAATTTCATTTAGAGAGAAACTAGTGGTATAGACACCTTTTGACATAAGCGAAATAATAAACTATGCTCAAAATATTTGAGAGCTACTAAAGTAATTCTTGTTATTGTTCCTCATTTCCTATTTAAAAATAAATGCAGCTATATCCAGATTTAGTGTATTATATTTTTCTTTCCATTCACACTGAGAAAATGCAATGGTGTTGCTCTTTTGCCATCATCTGCTGATCTTCTGGAGGAATCTAGTGAATTATTTAGTATTTCTTCATAGTTGACTACAAGAGAGATATTTATGTTCTTTTTCTATTGCATAGTTTGTTGTGAGAAAGTGACAGAAAGAAAGATGGTTTACCTTTGTCTACTCGATAGGATACATTTATATTCTACATTTTTCATGGAAGTGAAATTCACTTCCAGGCCACTTTTTCTATCCTTTTTTATTATTCACTTCTCACAAAATCCAGGAAAACAAATTCTTGGTGCATAATTTTGTGTAGCATCTACAACATGACAAGAAGAATTATACAGGCTCATTTTAGTGTCTCCCTCAACTGTGGTAAAGACACTCAGGCTTATTCTGCTGCTTATACACTGTGGTGCTTTACAAGTGGCACTTCTTTTATTTCTGATTGAGTGGGTCATAGAAAAAAAATCAACTGTTCCATCATGTGTCTGAGATTTTTCTTATAATATGTCAGGAGTAGGAGGTGGAGAATAGGAGTGGGAGTAGAAGGAAAAAGTCCCTAAGTTGTTGGTTTTTTTCTGAAACCAGAAGGAGTGTTATTAAGTACAGTGTGCTGAGATGAGGCCCTTACATTATACTCCTTCAGTTCACAGCTATGTGGCCTGTTTGTCTGCATGTCCTAGAGGTTCTCAGTTGTCAGGTGAAAGCTATCTGAGGTACAATAGATTTGGTTCTTGCTCCTTATTCATTACTTCAGTAAAGTCAGTAATGATCAATCCTGGTGAGGTTTAAAACTCTGTTGTCCACTCCTAATTTCTCCAAAGGGGAAGTGGCATTTCTATTGCTCTTGTCACTGTTATTTTATTGTGGGCATCTTTCCACTGCAATCAGGAGCTTGAAAGTGTGACATTGGCCACTCATAGCAAAAACAGCCTGTGCTGGGAGACAGGAGCAAATATCTGGCTTGCCTGTGGCCCTGGGAAAATGAGCAATAACCTGGCTGTGACAGCAGTTTGAGACACTTTAACTGGCTGGGGTTATTCCTCAGCAGCTGGACCATACTGGCAGTCATGTTATATTTGTAAGTTAGGGTAAGATAATGACTGGCATGGAGTGCTATTTCATAGTTGCAAGGCAGAGCTGTTCTGATAACTCTCACTGAATCACAGAGTGGAACCATATCATGTGCTGAGTTGGGAAGGACCCACCAGGATCACCAAGTCCAAGTCCTGGCCCTGCACAGGACAACTGAAGAATCCCACTATGTGCCTGACAGCAGTGTCCAAATACTTTATGAACTCTGCCAGGCTTGGTGCTGTGGCCACTTCCCTGGAGGGCCTCTTCTGGTGCCCAACCACACTTTGGGTGAAGAGCCTGTTCCTGACATCCAACCTAAACCTTCCCTGACTCAGCTTCATGCCATTTCCTCAATTCCTGTCATTGGTCAAAAGAGTAATGAGATTGGAACCTTCCTCTTCACTTCCTCTCATGGGGATGTTGAAGACTGCAATTGTAATCTTGTTTGGAAATTATATTTCAAGCTGCAATTCTAATTTGGTCCTTCTTCTCTCATATATGCTCACTATAGATTCCAGATCCTCTGCATCTATAAATGAAGTTCACAGCTTCATCCCAGTTACTTACACCACTTAGCACTAAGACAACAGAACCAGAAAGCTGAAAAAAATAGCTATTCTTTTTTCTCTGTTTCTATTTCTCTCTCTGCCACAATAACTGTGCGAGATTCTGTAGACGGAAAAATACAGAATGTATCTTCCTTGCCACAAGAAATAGATACATACTCTTTGCAGTGATTCAGACAAGAGTCATCTTAAATTATTTGTGTTTCTTATATTAAGCCTGAAGTCTTGAAAACTAACATTTTTATTCAGTTCTCATGACTTTTCAGGAAATAATTCACTGTGTATTCTTTAGCTGATTGCCAGCTTCCCTCCTGAGGGTCCCTAGGACCATGATTACCCTCCCTGTCCAGAAAGCAGTAAATACTCTGTGTTACCCTTTAGAAGATGCTGTTCTATATCTAGAAGGAAAACCAGTTAAATCAATTTAGGAAAACCAGAGAAATCACAAAAAATACTCAAACCCTTTATATCCAATAAAATGCAAGTACTTTAAAAGTCAGTCTGGAATTAGAAAAAAGTGTGTTTGTGTTATGTGTGAATATGTGGGTGTATTTTACCCTTTTGACTAAGATCCATAAAATGCACATATATTCAGGCTGCCTTAAAACTACTTTTTTTTTTCTTGAATCCAGATATTAAAACCAACATAAATGATGCATTGCATTGACCTTCTCCTTATTATTTATTATATTCTATTTATGTCAGGAACAGAAAAATAAGCATCCTGTCCAAGAACATCATAATAATTATCCATAAGAAATTTTCCAGTGACTTTTTACACCTATGAGTTTCTAAAATTTCCCTTTTATCATCGAAGCCTAGTAAACTCATAATTTCTGCATCACCTAAACCATTCCTCAGCATATGAAAAGCACAAGTCAGACTTTGTCTTTTTCTATTGCTTTGCTTACCTTTCTGAGGAACTCTGATTTTTTCCAGCAGCATTGGCCTCGCTGCTCCCTAATGTTTCAGGCTTCCATCAGCAAGGCGAAAGGTACAGGCAGGGCTTCTGCTCGTGGTGTCAGGGTGAGCAGGAGCCAGCAGCTCCCTGGGGTGTGGGCCAGGAGCAGCAAAGGGTCCCAGGGATCTGTCAGGGCAGGGTGTGGCAGCCAGGATCCATCCCACTGCCCAAGCCAGGAGCAGGGCAGCCGGGGGCACTGGGGCAGCCGTGGGCATCAGCACCTCCATGGGGACAAGGATGGTCCGAGAACAGACCAGGATGTCAGCCCAGGGGTGAGCCCAGGGGTGAGCCCAGGTCAGCATGGCCCAAGGCCAGGCAGGGCAGGGCTGGTCACCAGCCCTGCTGTGGTGGCACTGAGGCAGGGCTGATGGCCCAGGGGAAATGATGTGGGCAGGTGGGGGGAACCCCAGCACTGTAGCAGGGCAGGGACGTGATGTCCTGGCAGTGCCTCAGGGCCCTGGTTCTTACTACATCTTTTCCTCAGGTATGGTTTCTTTGCAGCAAGGAGAGAAGCCAATGCTTCAAAGATGGGAATTCATATCTCAACAAACTGCAGTAGCTGGAAGGAACTCAGGAGAAAGGCCTGCTGCCCTCCAGTTCAGCCTCCAACTCCCCAGGAGTCCTCAGGTGCTTGTGCAGGGCCGGGAGGTTACACTCATAAGCATAGAAAGTAACACACTGTGGAAAGGAATGAACACTTGCAGTGTACATCTATGTATTGTGGGGCACAGATATCCCTATAGTTTTAAAATTGGTTGATTTTTAAAATTGGTTGATTTTTATCTTCTAGTTTCTGATATAATACTACATTTTCATTTGTTTACAACTTTGTCTAACTATGACTGGACTGATTATTATGTGTATGACAGTTATTCCTCTCTGCCTAAAATGTATAGGGGGTAAAATTTATGCTAAATTATCAGTCATTTCTTTGTGTAGAATCTACAGGGTTGGGTTTTTTTCCTGGTATCTAAACTTAGCTCATTGAAAAGATTTAGGTCTCACATACTATGGCATAGGATATGTAGTGTCAAACACATGTGTGTAGGCACCTCAGTGAAAACACTGTACTGTATGAAGCCAAGATAAGAATTTGGGAAGAATGACAAAATATATAATGTAGAGTTTTATTAGTGGTTGATTGCTAAACTTATTGAAGATCTCTGTCCTAAGCATTACAGGTGTTCTTAAAACTATTTCTGAAAGCACCAAAATATTGGTGTGGAACTTGGCTACAGAAAATCAACACAGGAGGAAAACTCCTGTGTCTTGATGCACAGGGAAGAAAACAGACTAGTTTCAAAGCCTGAGAGCGAAGAGGAAGACTTGGGGGTGTGTAAAGAAGGAATATTGGCATCATGAGTAGGAGAGAGAGAGATGCTGGCAAGAGAAACCCAGTGGGCAGATTTGAAACAGTAGAGGGGGAGGGAGTAAAAGGTGTTCAAGGGAGACTGCAACACAAGTGGGGAGAAGAAGAAATGAAAAACAAGTGCACTGAATAAACACTGTAAAGTGAAAAGGCTCTAACTACTGGTATGCACTCCACTCAGAACTTGAGGGAAGAAAACCAGCACAACATTCCTGAACTTCAGAGGATTGTCAGTAAAATATAAGGGGATTTCAAACAGAGAGGTTGAGAAGTCTTGTTTATCTTTTAAACCCAAGAAGCTCCATAAAACCAAAAAAGCCTAGGGTTAAAAAACCTAGTATTTATGTGACCACTTGAGTTCTAGACTAGTGGAAAATGACAGTATTGAAGCTGTGTAATCCTAATTCAGTCATTTTGTGCTTTGGTGGAATTTTAAATTATATAATCTTGTACTTATTTTTTTGCTGTAAGACACCTGCTTCTCTCAGTATGTACACATCCTCTGCAAACTAATCAAGAAGTTTAGAACACCACTCCACTTCTTCCAGGAATTGGAGAGTGCATTTTTACTGGGGCTATCCTAGAAAAAAACCTGAAATCCTTATAGGCTTCATGAACTTGCAGAGAAGTCCAATTAGTGAAAGGGTCCAAAAGGTGATAAATAGAAAACAGAGAAACCCAAGAGACTCTGAGGAGGATATAGAACATAGTCTGCTGATTGCCAAGAGGAGCAGTAAGTGCTGCCCAGGAGGTGGGTAGTGGCTGTGGCCAGAAATACTTTCAATGGTAAAAGAAGTGATCATAGCAAATATCACAAAATTTCAGCAAAAAAAAGAATAGCTTCATATCTAAGAGAGTTGAAGGTTGCTATGGAAAACAGGATTCTTATCCTCCCTCTGTCCTCCCTGTGCTGAGTCATTTCAGTCAAAGCCTTCACAGGTGGTGCTACTTGTATGGTCCTCAACCACTGCTTATTCCAAGTCATCCTCAGGTCCAAATGTTTGAAATAATCGACTCTTTCTTGCTCATGTGTTCCAAAATTCATCCTATTAGTATGATTAATTGTCTTTATTAAGTATTTATTGCAGAAGTTCCTACAGACTAGTATAGGCTCCATTGCATTAAGAATTTAAAAAGTGATAAAATTATCTCTCTGCTTTAGAGATCGTTACTATGTGAATACCTAAGACAGGCAGACCACAGGAGGTGAGACAACCAGGACAGTGGGGTGAAGAATAATTTTCTCAAGGTCACTCAGGAGACATTTAATGGCAGGTTTGGAATGAGATACTTTCGCAATCACAGGAGTTCTGAAGCTAAAAGTCATTTGTTTAAAAAGATTGCCATGCATTTAAACAAAATGATCTGTAATGGAAGCCTGTCACCTGTGATGTGAGTAAAGTCATTTATTATGCAAAAACCATACAGATAATTTACAACGGTTCTTCTGTGCCTTTAATGTATAGTAACTGTAATCATGGAATTGCTTCTGAAATCTCTTTTATGCTTCTTGGCACTCCATATGGTAGTTGGATACTGCAGAAAAAAATATCCTCCAGGAATCATTGATCCAGGCTTTAAGCCAGGCAATCTCCTCTAACAGTTTCAGAGCAAGCCATACTATAAAAATGTAAATGTGGCAGCAATACTTCTTCTTCACACCATTTTTCAAAAGGTAAATGTAAGTGTTGTTCAAACCACGGTGCAGCTTGAGAGCATTTGTGAAGGACATAAAAAATCTGAGTTACTCTGCGTAGGTGGCTTTACACACCTGTTACTGTGAAGGCTCTCTGATTCAGACATTTATCATCAACAACATCAGTAGAAAGACTTCCAGTAATTGCAGTTCTGCACAGGTTTCTTTCCTCTTTCTCCACTCCCCTTCTCTTTTACACATCTTTTGTTGCAAGTACTCAGGCACTCCCCCCTTCCTGAAGCATTTGGGTAAACATTACCCACCCAGAGGAGTGGTTTTCTACTGTGTTCACTGGCATAAGTGAAGCAGATAACAACAAACAAGTAACAGATGAGATCACTAAATACACCAGCAAACACTGAAAGATTATATACTTAGTGCAATCCAGGAAAGGAGAAAAGAGAAAAAGGAGTATCAAAAGGGAGGCAAGAAAGAGAAATTGAGAATAGAAAAGAGAAGACAGACTGTTGAACAAAAGTAAATAGAAAGGGGAAAAAAAAATAAACCCAGGACTACCAGCCCTTCCCAAAACAGTTAAGAAATGAGACAACAGGGTATGAAGACTAAAAGGACTGGTGTTTCAGAAATCAGAAATAGGGACGGGACCATTGCAGGAAGAAAGTGGCAGAAGAAACTGAATCCACCTTTTTCAAACCTCCAGTTTATTAATCTGAATGAGTTTTGCCTCAGTAAAGTCAGTGTTTTTTTCTTTCCACACCACCCTATTGCCTAAACTTAAAATATAGTGGTATTTATCACCTGGCAAAGTCAAAGCTTAAGGTTTTTGCCTCTGCCCTGTGCTATCCCTGATCCCCTTCCCTCCCTGTCCCTCGCCCTTCTTCTGGACTTATGTCTGAGTTTTCCTTGTTTGCTTACAAAAATTTTTACTATCTGTAACTATATGCCAAATGAAGATCTTTTTTGAACTTCTCATTCTGTGCTAAATCACTTCTTAATATTATTAATGCTCATCTTTAAGAGAAATTGAAATAACCTTTAAATAAAGAACACAAAACAAATTACAATCCTAGTAATCAACATACATACATTTTAAATAAACTATTTATTTCTTTGTTGTCAAGCCATCTAATTGGGTTTGATTTCCAAATAGAGGCATATACCAGGAATGTTATACCTTTCATATATGCTGCAGATAGTTTCAGCTAAAATTCAAATTCAAATTCACAGAGCACAGGAAGAAACTGGTGGGAGAGAGGCAGGGAGCAGGCATCTATTTACAAGTTTTCCTAACAGCATGACCTCTGTTGAAACTAAATATTCTGAGGATCACGAGCTGTTCCAATGGTATTGCCCTGCTTAGTTTTTGTTCTGTAGCCAAGGAAACTGCCGAGTAGTGAGGTTTATTTAAGCAGACTTCTGCACAGGGTTTGCTAAACCATTTTTGGTGCATGGCATGTTTCAGCAGGCAGTACCATGTCTAAGTTCCCAGCTGTTTCCAGGATCGTTTCCCCAGCATGTTTCCAGCCCGTGTCCCATCCCCAAGGCCAGATATGGCCATGCACACACCATTTGTACACTTCTAGCTCTGCTCCTCAGTGTGAAAACCACATGAATCCCAGAAATTATCTGTGCTGCAAGCAGTAGATTCCCAGTGTGGATCACCAAGGTGCCCAGGTTATGCAGAGACACCTCCACAACCAAGCACAGGTGGTGATTGAAGAACTTGTGCACTTTAGCCAGGTGAGATGTGGCAGTTTTGTGTTCTGCAGCCTTCACCACTGAGACTCAACCTGGATTTTTCTCAGAAATTTGACATACAGAATCTGTCTCAATACTTCTTTTTTAACTTCTGGGGCCTTAAGGAAACTAATTTTTCTTGCAAAGAACACTAAATACAACTTAAGTCACTGTAAGAATGCATGTCTGGAACACTTCAGGTATTTTGAAAGCTATGGAGCAGAGATTAAGTGTTGGGAAGATTTTTTAATTGTTATCTGCTACAGTGTCATAGTTCTGAACTCAGTTTTTGTCTTTTAAAAAAAGATCAATTGCTTTTAAGCTAAACTTTTTTATTTGCACATTCATTTAATAATTTGATTTCCTAATTTCTTTGAAATAATACCCTCTGGTATGAAATACTGACTTTGAAATGTACCTCACAATGTGTCTTTTTCAGAAATTTTCACCATTGAAGTCCAACAAAACTCTTACCACCGATATCTTTTCCCAGATTTAATGAAATTATGTATATTTATAACTTAAGAAGGGGAATTGTTGAGTAATAGAAAGCATACCGGGAAAAATTAAGTTTGTTTTTTAATAAATACCCTGGTCCATCTTTGGGCACAATTCTGCTTCATTCTTTTAAGTCTCCTTTTGCTTTTGAAAGAGTGTATTTTTTTTCCACATACACGTTTGAAAATCTATATATTGAGAAGCACTGCTGTTAGTTACATCTATAGTAAAAAGGCACAGCAGTGAAAAAGAAGTAAAAGAAATCTGTGGAATAATGTAGAGTTTTAGGACTGTTTTTAGCAAGTCAGCTTTGCTCAGTCTGCAAGTTCAGCAAATTCTTGTGCCTAATAGAGGGTCCAGTAAATATTCTTATAGAGAAAGTGGTTATTTTCTTTTAATTTTAAAATAAATTTCTAATTATCTCAAAATTTCCACAGATTATAGTATCATAAGTATTTATGTTCTTGTTGAGTAAAAGTCATATGAAAATTCCAAAAATAGACAGGACTCAGTAGAATTCAGTTAATTAATTATTGCACTAGGGAAAATATTCAGCTATAGTTCTGCTGTCATAGTTCTTAAGGCATGCTACAGGGATTCTGTGTCACTACAATACCTTTAATGCTTTCTCATTTTATAACTGTAATTCCAGTGATATTCCCATGAATCAAGTGATTCCTGATGTAAATGTAATTTTGTTTCAATAATATTTGGCCACTAATGAATGTTACGAAAGCACATTTTATTCTTTAAGTATTCTAGCGAACATTTTCATTAACTCTTAGAACTAGCTTTTGATTTGTATAGCCAATCAAAACAGGTTTGGTGGCAAGTGCATGTCTAAATGTTAAACAAAGAGATTCCCTACATAAGTAAAGTTGGGGCTGTTTTAAAATATTCTTTTATCCATGGTTACGTAGCTGAGTTTTAGAGAGTCTGCAAATATCTACCTGAACTATATAACTACCTGGCTGGCTAGAAAAGTATTTTAAGCAATTTACACCTGAATTCAGTGATTTGTGCTCACAAGTTGCACAAAATTATGTCACAAATTAGAAGTCAGTGGTAAAGAATTAGCAAGAAATATTTTTCTAACATACACTGTAAAGTTACTTTCAAACTTTGAACATCTCATAAATGTGTTACAAAATGAAAGAAACAACTGCAGACATATTTGGAAGTGTGGTAAATACAGAAAGATGGAAGTAGATGTTGGAACAATGAATAGAGTATCAAACTTCAAAGATAAATTAATGTATGCTTCAGCAAGCTTGACTTTCTTTCAGAGTACATGGTATGGAGCTAACAGTGCTACATTCTTCTCTGATTTAAATTTGTGCAAGTGTCTCAAATCATGCTTGCCATACACAAATCTCAAGCCCAACAGTTTTCAATTGTTTAGTTCTATTCTTTCACAAAGAAGAAAAAGAATGGAGAGCGATATTTAAATAATATGTTTTCAGTTGAGAAGTGTGAGAAGATATTAGCCTGCAGATGATAGTGAATCAGTTGTGAGAGGACTGGGTTGACAACATAGCATACATATATGTCAGCTGATTACAAACTAAAAAGGGCAGAGACAACCAATTTCCCTCATTTGAGAAGTATACTAATTACAGTGTAGTCTAGATTTTGAGAGCTGTTAATAGGCAGAAATAATAGTTATTAAGGAAGGGGTCAAGATATTAAGTAGAGATCTGGATCAATGTCTGTTCCAGAGAAGATTTGGAACAATTTTTCACTGTCTCGTGGTACAATCTGGCTAGGAACAACAGCATAAGACAGTAGAACTTACTAAGATTATGAAATTTAATTACAAAAGATGCAGTGCAAAGAGGTCTTACTTTGTTTCTGTTGAATATGAGAGTTTGGTTGCCTTATGCATCTATAGTTAACTTTATCTTGGGAAACAAGACCAGCTGCCTTTCACTTTGGCAGGACAATGCTCAATGTCTAAAGGATTTTCTTCTAGATCACCATTTTGATTAGTGGATCAAATCATACCTAATCATTAGATGGAAATTCATTTGAGAACTGATGCAATATGCCACAAATTTGGGTCTTCTCACACCCTAAAAAGTGTCTGAGCAAGCTATTGATTCAAAGTCATGCTCCCAAAATGTGTAATATAGTTAAGTATATGTTTTAGAAACAATTGGCATATTCAAATCTTATTTATGAATACACTCAATGTCTAAGTGGCTAATGATGCACAAAATTACATGAGAATATAAAATATTGTCAAGTTTCAATTCACCACATTTGAATGATGTATACTCACGTTTGCATTCTTTTTTGCCTAGATAGGAAGTAAAATAAAAAAGTGTAGATTAGTAGAATGTTTTTAAGAGAAAAATATTGAGAAAAAAGGCATTAGAAAAAAGACAATACTAATAATATTTTTAAAAACTGAAACAAAAAGCACCTTTTAAAAACCCTGTTATCACAGAAAATAAATATAAAAACTAGTACTGAAATTTATATATATAATAGTTTTATTTATAATTGGGACTAAATACCATAAAAGAAATAGCACTGGATTCACAAGTAACACTGACGTGAGAACAAATGACTACAGCAAGTTCATTAACATTTGAGGCTGAAAATTAAGCATTCAAGAAATTAAATTCATTAAATCACTGAATTGTGTTGATTCAAAGAGATCTCAATAAGCCATCTAGTTCAATCCTCTGCTCAAATGGGTCCAGTTAAAGCAGGTCCAGTCAAGTTCTGAATACCACAAGGCTGGAAACACTACAGCCTTTCTCAGCAACCTGGTCCAGTGCTTGGTTATTCTCATGTTCTGGAAGAGACGTCAGGTTTTAGTGATTATGTGGCAATTAAGAGTGAAAATTGGCATATTTATTCTCAAGAGATTGTTGATATATTTTTAAACAGGACACAATGTCCATGGATAAATGTTCAGTATATACCAGCTGACCTTGCATCCTATGAAAGAAGGCCCTCTAAAAGCTCTGTTCATGAAGATATTGGTGATGTACCCCAAGCACAAGCAAGGACATGCTTTAGACCAAAGAATTATGACTTCAGTAAGCCTACAAAGCTCATTTCTAAAAACTTATAGGTTAAGGAAAATGTACTGAATAGATTGAGAAAAATAAATGTGGTACATTTTCCTGAAAATAAAAGATTGATACTGACAACTATGATGCCATAAATATTATCTGAGTGCCTTGTAAAGCAATGAAATAAATATTCCATCATTAATAGCTGGGACAAGAGAGCCAGGAACAGTCAGCAGTGAGAATTTAGAATTCATCAGTTAAACATCATTTCTTATTTTGTTGCAATTACAAAATTAATGGGCAATGGTAATGAAGTAGACCATATACATTTGGATTCTAATGAGGCATTTGATATGGCATCTTCAGAACTTTCAGTTTAAAAATTTGATTCAGTACTGCCTTCAATAAGATCATAACCATGCAGGCTGTAAACTGCCTAAATGCTTACAAAATATTAACAGCAGCATATTAGGAAGAGGAATCTAAAAGCTGGCATTTGGTAGCAAGAGTTGGCAAGAGTTATATTTGTTTAATGTCTACATTAGTAGTCTGAAAGAAAAAGAAAAGAGCACACTAATGAAATCTGAAGATGATATTAAATTTGAAGGAGCGTGCAGATAATTAAAGAGAAAAGATTAAGAGGAATTTGAGAAATTACAGATGTGGTAAAACTGAAAAATGCTATTCACCTGAGAAATATGATAGCCTGTTCCCCTTGAGGTAAGAATCTGAAACATTGATATATTGGGAGATGTTGATATTAGTAAAAAAGAGGGTAAATTCAGAAAATTCCATTATGTATTACCATTGGTATATATATCAGTGATTTACAGGACAGTAATAGTTTCTCCAAATGTACATGAAAGCAAGTTTCAATTCAGGTGATGGAACTAGGCTAGAAGACATATTGTTAAATGAGATGCATGCTCAGGAAAGGGTAATTAAGGAAGCTAAGACAAATAATGTGCAAGCAGTGACTAAACCAGATCAGAGTTCAGCTGGTTCACTGAAGAGTCTTCAAACTAAAAGATGATTGAACATACTTAGAACAATTGTACCACATTTTGTATATTTTCTATTGTAACACTCAAAATCTTGTTGCAGGCAAAAGGGAACAAACTTATATAAAGCTAAGGGGTTAATCTAATTGAAATTTTAACAGGGCTATCAAAAGACAAAAATCTATCATTAGGTCAGCTACAATGCTACCAATAAACCAAATTAATACAGAAAAACTTCATTAGTAATACAGATAAAATCGTTATCCAAAAAATGTCTACTATCTGCATCTTTTCTCTGGTATTGGACTTCCTGTACAATATTCCTGTGTTCTAAGCTGATGCTCTCTATAAACCTCAAGCAGAACAGGGGGAAGGGTTGCAGTGAGATATCAGCATTCTGGGGCATCAACAGGAAAAGTGCAATGTTCAGGGTGGAAGCTGCTGCTTCCTTGGTGTTGAGTGTGCTTGGTTTTATTTTTACATGTGTTTTAGCACAGTCTGCTCCCATGCCCTTTCTTTTCTTTGGTTCCAAATCAATCAGTCCTCTGTTAGCTCTGCTGCTGGCTTTACTTGATTACAAAGCCACAAGCTTGTAGTGACCACTAATTGACTGTGATTTGTTGTGATTGTGTTTTGTGGTGGGCTAACTGCAGTTCGTGTTTCTTGTGTGGGAACTCTGCTGTTACCCTGTGTCTCCACTCTCCCAAAGTGCATTTTATTCTGCAATCAGAAAATTCAGTTCACACACAAAATAACTGCTTGCATTTACTGTGAGCTGAGCAAAAGCACATTTAGGCTGCTACAAAACTGCTTTCACAACTGAAACAAGTCAGTATAGGGAGACCTGTCCTGAGCCCTCACACTGTCAGGTTAACACAAACCTTGTGTCCTTTACAAATAGTCCTTTAAATATTTAAATAGCATATTTATTGAAAAATATCATCACCACAAAACTTTGCCTTCCGTGCTTCAGCCTAACACACTGCAGCCAGAGCCACCAGGTAGATACTGCTTGTTTGCTCTGCCTGACACACTAAATGACAGCACTTCTTGGAGAGCTCTCTTAACTTTGCATAAGATGTGATAGCTGATATTATGCTGTCACTAAGTTCTGTAAATGCATCTGCTTCATGTATGTATAAAACTGATGCTTTATAAAAGTGCTTTATAAAATCCACATCATAAAGAACAGTGAGCTGCCACTTTATTAAGGAAAAATACACTAAAGGCAAAAGAAAAATTGAGACATTACTGGCCTGTGAGTGTAGAGATGTTTCTATCCATCTTATTCAGTTAGTTTAATGGCACTATCTAAAAGGAAAACAACTTTCATGAACTCTGAAAACAACCATGTTTTCTCATCTGACACTCCTAAGCATCATTTATGATCAGGTGCTTCACAGGACTTGACTCTTTACTGCTTTTTTTCAATCACATGCACTGGACATTTGGATTCTTAAAATATAAATTGTGAATTGCAAAAATGAGAGAGGAAGCTAAATGGCCATATGCACCATCTCATTTTTGTCCATCATACATTTCTAAAATTTGGTTCTATTAGCCTTATTTTAACTGCTGGATACATATTGGTCAAAAGGAATAATTCAGGAACATATATTTTTTTCGTGGGTTTTTTATTTAACGTTGTGGTTCATATTCATCTTTTGTGTTACTCTTATAATTACTGAAGTATAGTTGCAAGTGGCAATAGCTAGGAATCATTTAATGTATGAGTGCAAGAGATTATTGCCATCTTTTCACAAGAAGATGTGGCTTTAGGGTAATAAACAGATATGGGTCCATGTGAATTTTAAATAAAGAAAAATACTCTGGTTTTAATTTTCAACTAAAGAGGCCCAAATCTCTTTTCAAAGGTAAATATTTTCCTTGACACATTTATATGACTAAAGGAAGCCCACTGGTGAAAATTATTGAAGTTGAGAGATTGTAACCAAAAATACAAGGAGAAAAGACAAATATCTGAATATCTTTCTGTAGTGAAATAGCCCTAAGAATATTAATTTCTTCCTAATATACACTTTCTTCCTCAAAGTCAGTCACACTGTGCCTGGCAGCCCTCTTTCTGGCTACCAGTGGTTGGGTTGCATGGGAAGTAATCGCTGCAGTTCAGTTGGAGCCTTTGTGGTCACACTCAGTCAGAATTCTTTGGATCTGAATCAGTCCTTTTATTAATAAACTCTGCATAAATTGCATGCATGTATTGCCTCTTCCTTACAACATTCTTAGGAGTGTTCTCCTAGGAGGAGGTTGTAAAATTTTGGAAAATTACTTTTCTTGCTTGTTCTACATGCTTAATGCTTGCAGCTATCAAATAATGGAGTGTCATAATGAAGCCTCCAACAGAGCACTGGACTTTTTGAGCATCTCAATATGATTAAAAGAAGCAGAGTTATTGATCATAAAAAAAGTAAAATCTTACATACAGAGAGGAAAAAAAAAAGCAATTGGTTTATTTTAAATCTATATCAGTGTAAGAAAATCACAGAATCGTTTGTCTCTCTGTTTCAAGAGACAGTCTTCCAAACATGTTGAAACCACCAAGGAAACATTAAAAAAACAACTAAAAAATAAAAACAAACAAACAAACAAAAAAAACAATGTTAGTTTGTCATAAAGCATTTTTGGTGCTGCTGGACATAAATTTAATGCCTTTCTACACAAAACTGTTTGAAGACATGAAGACATTTTTATATTTCATTTGCCTCTGACTGCTGTTCTGAAAATATTTTGAAAGAGATGGAGAACACACAAAACCCTTCAGAATGGATTTGTTGATTTCACTGATAAGAAGAGTGGAACATTTTTTAGGTAAATAGCATTTGGTATAATGCACACAGACAGGTTTGAGTTTTTATTGAGCACTGACTTCTGTACTAAATGAAAATGTTCTTGAGCATCCAAAGCATTTTGACATCATCTTCACTGTGATGTGTTGGAAATAAAAAGGAGTAAAAAATAAGACCCAAAAGCAAAATGCTAACCAAATGTAAAAAGGTGAGATTCCCTTTGTAAAAGGACTTGAAATGTTCCCAGTTTCCTTTTAGAGACATAGGAAACCATATCACATGTAGAGAATCATCCACATTTGTTGTGTGAAGATAAAGAAACTGGGAAGACATTTAGACTAAAAATCAACTAAAAGACATGGACTTTCATCTAAATATGAACAGGTTAGGCCAGTTGCACTTCAAACATTACAGGGAAGGTTAAACTGTATGAAAATTTGTTAGATATAGAATAGTATATATTTAATAATGGTACATACCTGAAAAGTGAAGGTAAAGCTGTCCTAGGAAAAAAAGAATAGCAGTGAAGAACTACCCAAAAAAAGTATTTCCAATGTAAAATATTAAATTAAACAGGTAGCAAAACACCAGTGGTATCATTAAATCTTTTTATGTGTTGGGAGCCTAAGCAGTAAGATGCAGAAATTGAATTGCAACTTTCTGTATAATAAATATCTAAGAAATTTTATGAGTGAATAATACTGGAAATGCAATAGCAGGGTTCACTATTATCTTAAAATATAACATAGGGTGGGTTAAGTTTGTGTCAAAATAGGATCTCTTTGAAATGAACTTTAATGCCTGAGTAGAAAGAATATGACATTAAGGTTATGTTGTCAATTAACCAAATGAAATTGTGGCAGTGGCTCTGAACAACTGTGAATATGTAGAAATACTGCAAAGGCAGAAAACATAACAATAATGGAAGATGAGTAGGCACTTAATGAAATTATCAGGTAAGAGGTTTAAAATAAACAAAGCACTTTTTCACTTAGTGTGTAATTAAATTGTGCTGGATATTCTAGAAGCTAAAAATCTAAATGAATTCCAAAACCTCCTAATATGTTCACTGATGTCAGGTCTATAAATGCTGTTGAGAACAGTGGGTTCAGAAGGAACCTCCAGGTCAGGCACTCCCCAAGTCCCTGACACCTCAAATGATATCCAGAGATATATCACTGTGGGCTTGCCTTGTTTCCTTGCTGTCTTCCACATCAGAAAGGATGCTGAACTAATATAGACCTTTTCCTGCTCTACTGTGTAGAGTCATATTCTCACAAGTGTTGTAAAAGACTCATTTCAGAGTGATTCCTGTCTACACTATTTTATCTTTTTTCTTTCACTTAAAAATTACTTTGTCTTGATAAGAAAACAAACAGACTTTAGTGGAGGGTTCCCACTATGGTAATAGTGACTCTTACTTGATCCTAATGACATGAAAGCATTTTTTAAAAGCTGATTCTTTGATCATTTAATTTTTGAGAGCAAGGTAGTTTTAACTTGGAGGGAGGGAAGCTAGTCTGCAATATTTTAACCACTGAACCCTGTCTTGGCAACCAGTGTAGCAAATGCCTGTTACATTCCTGGTGATACTGAAGCTGTTTTGGTTTTAGGAGTCCTCCACAGTTTTCCCAGACTTAAAAAAATCAGTGAGGCAGGGGTTGTGCCCCGTTATTGTCCATTCTTCCAACAAGAGAATAACTATCAAGTATAAAAGATACTTTCTTAACCCAAAAGAACTATTTATCCTAATTGTAGCTTTGGAGCTCAGTTCACTGGTGTGCTCTGGCTGTGCTGCATTGTCTCAGCAGTGGAGAACATCTGTAAGTCCAGCTGCATTGTACAGTCAGATCTCTGCAAAGCAGGTGGACTGAAACTCAAGAGGTTTGCCCTGAGTAGCAACCATTTGCATTTTTAAAAGGCTGAAGAGCAACTTCAGCTTTTTGAGTGTAGATACTGCATTTGGCTCCAGACCACTGCAGTACTGAAGAACACTTATTTCTACATGTCAGATCCAGGCAAAGCTGTTGGCCTTATGCTCAGGAATACATGGAAAACACTCTTTGTTTTAAAGATATCAAATGACCTCAAGAAGAGATTGCTCTAAATTTTATCTCCTCAAAACCTGTAAAAGCATCTGGACTCCTTCTATCCAGTCCTATGCATTTCAGGAAGTGACACATCTTGGAGTTACCACCACAATGGACAGCATGAAATGAGGCAGCCTAAGAAATGCCTAAGAAATGCTCCTCTGCTTATGAGTATAATTAAAGTAACTCTCAGGTATAATGACATCAGCAAGTAAGACATTCTACTCTGTTAAATTTGTCAGCGCAGTTACACTAAATGCAAACATCATTGGGGTTGCCTCAACTGTAAATGCTTTTTTTTTTTTTCCAGAGAATATGGTGAATTCCCTTGAAATCATGTTAAGCTTGGCTGATGCTGGCTTAAATTGTCCCAAAGTTATTGAAGGCTAACCTAAAATGAAAACAACTCATGCTGAATTCTATCAATCCTAAAAATGCATCTCCTAGTAAAAATTTTTCAAAGTATCAATTTAGAAATGGATAAAACATTTATGTAAATCTTCTTTGATAACTAGATGATTGCAAAAAATGAGGAGTTAACAAAACCATTATAAACATTTCTTGCTGCAGAACTGTTTATAGTGTATTTCAGCTAAAAGCATTTCCTTGGTGTTGGAAGCACAAAGAGCAGGAGCAATGCTGCTCTCAACACTTGTATTGTGCTCTACCTCAAACCTCATGTAGGTTTCTAATTAAGTCAGTAATCAGTAACTCCTGTAGAAGGAGATGACAAAGATCTTCCAGTTTCATAGGAGCAGAAAAATTGTTTCAGACTCATAATTTCTGTTAACTAGTTCTTTTGTAGCCCTGCATAGGGACATCAGAGACATGAAATGTATACTTTCATTTCCATCCATTATCTATTTCATTCGGGTCACAGTGTGGTTAATAACTAGTAAATTAGGTGTAGTCTCAAAGGTAAGAAAGCTACAGTGAACATATTCTGAGCACAGAAGAAAAAAGTCCAAATGCAAGAAAATTTGGATAAAGCGCTGAAGCAGTGTCTATAATTAAAGACAGGTTATGCTCATAAAAAGCTGTCTTCCTGTTACAAAACAACAGATCACAGAAGGCCATAATACAGCTTGTATAAATTTATCAGTACAGGTTTGCATCTTTAGATATGGATATCTTCAAACTGCCATTTCCCTGTGGACAAAAAGTGAAGTATCTTGCTTTTTTTGCTTTTATATGAAGAAAACCTTTGTGTCCTCTGTAGAGTGTACATTGCTGTCAGAAAGTTGGATTCTGCTGCACTGAGTCTGAATTCTGCAGACTCACAGAGCTGAAAGAGCCACTTTTTTAGTGGATGAAATTGCAGCCAGTCATGGTGAAATGATATGCAATTACAATTTACTGATAAATGCATCTTAATGTTACATAGCTGTATCACAAAATAATTGTGTATCAGGGCTGTTCCACTTCGATGTGTCGAGCTGCAGTGTCAATATATCAGGCCATCATTATTTTTTTATACTGTTTCACTCTGTCTCATACTTTCTTTCTAATGGAGGGAAAAAGCTCACAAGGCTCACCAGGGTTTAAAAAACAACGAAAAAAAAGGTCTGCAAATGGAGTACCATGGAGGAAAGCATGCTGCTGGGAAGTAAGAAGCACCCTTGGATTTAAGACAACCACACTTTGTGGGTGATCTCATAAAACCCAGCAATCTGCTTCCCAAAAGCTTTACATCACAATTACACAATGGTAAATTGAATCAGGACCATGAATATATCTTGAGGATGGAGAAAAGGAAGAGAGCTAGTTATGTAAATGGAAAGGGCAAAAAGATGTGTTTGAAACTATAAACAACTCTTACTGAACTGAATTAATGAAAGTGAGAAGATGAGCTCAGTGTCAGTATTGGTACAGCTCTGTTTCATACCTATAATTAGAGATTCACAGGAGAATAGATTATAAACCTCCCTCCTTTAACGTGGCAAATTACCTGCCTGCTAACTTCTAGGTAAAAGTGCTGGTGAAACATGCCTGTTCTCTGTTTCATTGACTGCTGATGTCTTTTGCTTCAGCCTGAGGCACTAAGAGGTTTTGCTCCAAAATTCTCTTTCAGAAGAGAAAGACACTGTTGAGAAGTAGGGCATTCAGATTCCTCCAGAAATACAGAGGAATGGGACCCAAGGCTTTCTGTGTCCTAAGGCAGTGTTTTAACCCAGGGGGTAGGAGAAAAGAGAACTACATCTCTTCGACTGCAACTTTTTGGGGAATTTTCTCTGCAGTACTTTTTCCAGACACATCTGCCCAGCAAATTCAACCTGCATTTCCAAATAGTTTCAGGATATTTTCACAGGCACTACAACATAAAAAGAAAGAAAAAAAATGTTCATTATTAATCTAAGTTCATATCTCCAAGCATCATTAATCACAACCTATCTCTCTGATTGTTTCACAAAACTGTGCAGATAGTACAGTAGTGGCCACATGAGAAAAGTCTACTTGAAGTTAATTAAGTGTTTGCATAGCATTTGGTGTTCTAAGACTTTTACTTTATTAGGTAGAATTTTGCTTGGCTCACCATTGGAAAATTTAGCTGGAGACGATCCACAAAGCCTCAGTACAGTTAGTATAAAGATGTAGGGACTAAAACATAAAAGGTGATGAACAGCATGTGAACTTTTCTCTTTTTTTTTCCCAAACGCTCTCAGTTCACTATATTTTTATTTTGATCACCTGTTTCTGTTCCCCAGTTACAACCCTGTTTATATAAATCACTGTGCATCTTTAGTGGGAACCTAGTTTCCACTGGAGAGAGACTTTATATAGTAATTCTACAGAATCTATCCTTAGCAGCAGTTTTAATTTTCCTTTATTATGTTACTTTGAAATCACTTCTATTTTCCCATAAACATTTCCTGTGACCATTTCTTTTCTTCTGCTAGCACTGAGCTTGTCCCATGACTCAATCACCTCTAAGCTATTGATCTGTCTGACATTTGATTCAACCTGTTTGCAGTTATCTGGAGTGCACCAAAGATAGATCAAAGAGATTCATTACCTACCTCCCTGACAGAAAATTTCTGGAGGAAAAACATTTTTCCTCAGTCAACAAACAATTCTTGGAGACTTTTAAAATTTTCTTTTAATTATAAGAAAATTATTCACTTAAATAGGTAAATGGTGGCAAAATACAAAGAATTATATATGTAAATAGAATTCTCCTTGATTAGGCCATAGTTCAATAGGATCTCCTGTGTATTTCTTTTCTAGCTAAGTTGGATACTTAAAATGAAGTTGAGCCACCTTTAAAAAAATGATAAATGGAGTCTTAATGAAAAAAGTTATATATATATATGAAAGAATGTATTTTTAAAAATTAACTCTCACTTTTATGAGTACTGAACTGTTCATACTTCAGCACACAGTTTCATTACACCAACAGGTGTAAATGAGTATTTACAGACAAAAATGGAAAAGTTACTGCTGATTGCTGTTGAATCTTCTTCCGACCTTCAGTTCCCTTGCATTACAATACATTTGTAAGTTCAATTTACAACAACTTTGAGATAGGCAGAATTTGTGTTTGCACTTCAGAAGTTTAAGTCAAAAGAATTCTTGAAAATACAGACTGTATATCTGCACTAAAAAATGAGGAAAACTAAATTATTCTTAGTTTATTCCATCAGAAATGTGTTCAGGTCTCCTGGAGATTCTAGACAAATGGGTAGAAGCACATAAGAAGTCATAACCAGCATCTCCAACACAGTGTAGTACAAGTTTCAGGCCACCCAAAAGCCAACAGAAAGAAGGTCCTTGTAGGGCTAACTTGGTGTCCAAAGATCTGATTCTGGTATACAAATGTTGCTATCAGTGACTTCAGAGAGGTCAGGCCTATGTTTTGTCTTCTTAGTCCAACTCCCTGCACTTTTAAAATTACACGAAATTATACTGTAATTTTGGCAAAGCTGTACCTACATTTTTGACTACTTCCTTTGTATTAATGTTATTCTATTGTTTTAGTCCAAGATTGGCAATACATGTGTTGTGCTTAGAAAGATCTTAACCATCTCAAGCACACAGAAATAACATTCTTTATAAAGAAAGTGAGGGGTTTCTTGTGTGGAAGCTAAGGAGAAACAACTCAGGGGGAAAGGTGAGTCATCAATATTTAGGTCAGTAGAAATAAAAGCACAACTCACAGCAGCAGACAGACAGGAGGAAAGGAGCAGAGCAGGTGGGTGAGGCTGAAAGCAGACTCAGAGAGAGACAATAGGCTGGACTGGCTCCAGGCACAGCGTGGAAATAACAAACATAACGCTGACAAGATACACTGTAATGTGTGCTGCAGGCAAGGCTGAGAGCCTGTCTCTGTGGGAGAAGTGTCTTATACTGTAATTAACTGGGAAGTATTCAGGAAAAGAAGATATTCAAACCAAGTGTGAACTTCTGTGGAAAAACAGACTCTGCTAGCTAGACACCTAAATTAACATGTTGTAAGCAAAGTTAAAACTGTATCAATTGAATTACTTTAAGACATTGAACCAGAGATAATGGTTTTTTTTTTCTCTCTTATACTGTAAGATTTTGGAAACAGGACTGTTTTTCTTGTTCAAGTCTTTTGTGATATATTCAAGAGATGCTCCAAGTATGTACTTTTATTCCTTGTACAGATCATACAAAGGGTCATAGACAGGAGACATAACTTTGAAATGAAAGTGACTCAAAGTAAATGAAGAGACATTTCAAGATTTGGTGGGGTAGAAGTGAAGGCTTCAGCACCTGCTTAGAGATGAGACAAGTAGAAAGGACAGGCCTGGAAGAGAAGTGTTAATCAAATGAATGGCAGAGGGAGAGAAAAACAAGTTCAGAGTTAGCCATTGCAGGCAGAAACTGGAATTAGAAAATTACAATTAGAAATTGTGATTAGGAAAAAGAAGAAAAACAGAATACAGTTATAGACTTTGGCCTAGTCTTAAGCCTTTGCCATTTTGAAAATAGACATATAATCTAATTTTTTTTAATATAACTTTGTTAATGAACTGTACAATTTCTCAAAATTAAAAGTTCATAATTCATTGTGCCTATCAAGTCCTTCATTAATATACTCTAGTGCTTTTCTGAATCTGTTTTCTCCAGCAACATGAAAACTAAAGCCAGCATTACCGTTCCAGTTTTGGTCTTTCTCTTGGGTGTTCTTGAGCATCTCAGGAATTCACTATTGAATGCAGTGAGCACTTGTTCACTGTGTGTTATTCTTGTCTCTGCTTCCTCTGAAGCTTGTACTTTTGCAGGTGATATGGACAGATTGCACTGGTAGCAGAATTGCCAAGCAAAGAGGTCAATTGGCTGGGAACACACTTTAGATTCCCAGCAATACCGAATGACCCTGGGAAAATAACTTCTCTTTTCCGGACCAAAGCTTTATCACTGCTGACATAAAAGTAATGTTGACTTCACTTGCAAAATTATTTTCAGATATGCAGTTGGACAACTCTCTAATTTTTCCTCATTTTTAGTGACTTTGGTGATGTGTTCATTCATTTTAATAGAAACTTAGTTAGTTAGCTACAAACTAACTCCACTCAGTGATCACTTTCTTCAGGTTGATTTTATTCTCTGGCCTACTTTACCTGCTTTTTCCTTGTTACTTTTTCCAAATATTTCTCTCAGAATCAGTAAAGGGCAAAGAAACTTAGTTGAAAAAGTTGCAAAGTCAGTGTGACCTGAAAGAATGTGATATTCAGAGCTACTCATATGCAGATATGGCAGAAAAGAGAAGAGCTTTCAAAATTTTCATAATTGAGGGGGCAAAAAAAAATGAACTCCAAAGAAACTGCCTAAAGAACAGTTAGCTGAGGCTCAAAAGAGATGAAAAAGCTGTAGATATTGACCTTCTTTTTGAGATCCTCAAGAAGGATCAATAATATTGAGATCACACACACTGGAAGGAAAAAAACCTCAGAAAGCTATAATCAGAATCACATGATAGATCATAAAGAACCTGTAAAAGAAAGGTTCCGAGCAGAGTGAGGACTGAAATTGAAGTTTAAAAATCATCAAGGAATCCATGTTGTAAAAGCTGGTCAGGGAACAGGGAGGATGATCATTGGGTTGGCATAAGAAGAGGTTAGAGACTATGAGGTCAAAAATTGTATGGCCTCCAAAACTAGGGAAATAGTGACAGTTTAACACAGAGACAAAAACATCTAGTGGAGATTTAAAAAGTAGGCTGATCTGCTGATTGTATAAATAATACAAATGATGATAAATGAGCACACCTATAAATAAGGAAAAACTAAGCTATCAGCTGTATTCACAGATACCCACATGGTTTTTGTGTCCATCTAAAATGTTTACTCATTCCTTTGTTTTATGGATGTTGCCTATCTCAAACATCTTCACTGTGTCTTAGGTTTTGCACAGAAGAAAATCTTAGACTTGCTTCTTTTTTAAGATTGAGAGTCTTCCATAAAAAAAGTGGAGCACTTCAGTGCCTCAGGATGGCTCTACACCATACTCACTGATTTGAAATTATTGCAGCAGTTCACTTTTTGTAATACGTGTCTTTCTTTTAAATGGTAGGAGTTCAGGGCTTGCAAATGAGAAAATAATTCAAAATTATTGGTGTGCTTCATATTTTTAGAAGACCTTCATTCTTCCAAATTAGAATTCCAATTTGTGAAGCGCTCCAATAACTTTAAATTGCTGTGTACTCTAGATACAAATCCTAAACTTTCCAAAGTGAAGACCTTATAAAACTGCTGAAATAACTCTGAATTAAATTACAGATACATGACTAGAATTTCAATTTAGTTTTATTTTAAATCCTTAACTTAAAAAAATCCTGATCTGAACCAACTACATAAATATAAACTCATATGTTCAGTTTCTGAGGCTCTTGAATTTTTCACAGTCATGTTAAAAACTTTCTGGTTAGTTATTGTGAATGTCAAAGTATTGTTGGGAAAAGCTGAATTCTTTAGTATCTCTTTAAAAGGGACACTTTCTTCATTTTCTATCCTACAATATGTACGCACCTCAGACTACTTGCAGGCTTTTCTATATATGGCCCACAAAAATCTCATCTGAAGTTACCATTGACAAAATCATCTGATGATCTCCTTGGTAGGCTGGGAAAGCCAGAAGCGGGAGCTGATCAACATTTGGAGAGCCAGCCCTTTCCTCAATTCTTCTTTTAATCGTGCACAGCAGCAGGAATGTATATTGAAGCTTTTCTTTTAAGGCTTTACAATGCAAGATTTGGTCATGTATGTGGATGGTTTGTCCATCCACAACCTATCCTGAGTTATGAAGGACTAATGCATAGTGTACCAGTGTTTATGCATAAAACAAAGTCAGAGAAAACAGTTTCTCCGCTATTCAGATACAATCTGCTGGGTGCTCAGCCCTATTATGCAGACTTTTTTGTGTAAAACCATTGACTGAGAATTTTCTGGACATTTGCAAAACAGAGTGTGGAGCAACATCCCATGCAAACACAAAATTTTATGCATAGCACTTCTATAATTCCATACAAAACCACCTGAATGCTCAGAAATGTGAGGGAGCAAGAGTGAAATCTAAATGCACACTTAATTAAATTGGTATGTTGGCATTTGAGTTTGCTATATACACACATGATTTTCCTCATAAATGGGTTAAATTGCCCAAAATTTCATTCACCTACAAACATATTACCATAGTCACAGAAAAATGCAAACAAGTGTGTGACCTTCTTTATATTTAGAATAAAGAACTATGTATTCCTCCTTCGCCTGCTAAAGAGGTAGAAGGGATGTCAACCCTAGACATTGATTTTTTAAAGAAGGGCCACACTTACTGGTACATTCTGTCTCATAGTGTTCCATTGATGCCAATCACCTTAATCAGCTGAATAAACTCAGTTCATGCCTGCTGTGCATAACTTAAGAGATACAAGCAAGCAAAGCAAAGCACACCAGCGAAACTGGCTCAATATGTTACAAATAACATTAAAAATCATTAGGTGTAACAGCTAAGCAACTAGAATGAAAATTGAGGAGATATACTGGTATCCAGGTATTGAATTTTATTTGACCCTGCCTAAAAATGGATTTCTGTCTTCTCTTAACCAGAAGTAGCTGGAACTGTGATTCTTCATTCTTCTGTTAAAGCTTCTTTTACATTGATATATACTTTCCATTATCTTTAAAAGAATATATTAACATAAACACCAAAAGTTCATCATTTTAATCTGAATGAGTTTGATGCAGATATAGTGAAATATTTTCATCTTAGAGAATGGGATAAAGCCCCTTTCTCAGCTGTCTGCCCTCCCTTTCAAGCCTGAACTTGATGCAGCTCTGAACTGCCTGGGGCTAGCTTAAGACAGTGAATGGCAAAAATTGGTGTAAAGATGTTTTTTGCAATGCTAGAGACAGTACAGGCTCCTGTTATAAATAAATGCCAAGCACAACCATGCATATGAATGTTTGTACAGTTTTCATGGAAAGTTAATGGTCTATGTTGAGTACATAGGAACAATACTTTTGCATGTACTCAGTGCCCAGGGACATTTCTTCACACCAAAGGTACTTTCAAAATGCTCACAGTTTATCCTGGAAGTGAGGATGGCTCTCTTTTGCACGACATCTGTAAGCAGATAGACTTAATTAGTTCCCAACTTTCTTAGTTCCTCTTATCTGGGGAGCCTCAGTGAATAACCACATTATTCACTTTGTCTGCTGGCTTTAACCTGAAGTCTTACAGTTAAGGTTCACATTATAGCTGTGGATTTGACCCAGAGAACCTTCCTGATGAGATCCTGAGCCAGTTGCCATTCTTACCACCAGGAAAAGAGGGGAGGTGCAGTGATGTATTGTTTTAAACTCTGCTACTCCACTGACCTGCCAGTGGGAGTCCCCAGCCCAGCTGCAAGCTGGCTCTCTGCCACCATCAGCTCTGTTTGAACAGGAAACACGGCTTTTAACACAGAGAAAATCAATGCAGTGGGCAATGGGATGTGAGAAATTACTTGCAAGCAGTATAGTCATTTTAGGATTTTTTTTTCCTCTATGTTTTCCAGCCATTTTTCCCTATTCCCAGTTACAAAGTGAAGCACTAAGAAAAGGAACAAAATTTATCAGATGTGCAGCAGGAGTAACAACTACTCACGATAAAAATATTTGCTCCTAAGACATGTTGATAGAAGTTTTCATTTTGGAATGTTGGTTAAGTTCATTTTTCTACACAAATGTATAGATTTTAAGGGAAATCAATGAGATCATAACTAGTGATTTTTGGGCCAATTTTGGTTAATATTCAGGAATTTTAGATCTTAAATACCCATACTTCAGAAAAAGAGAGGAAAATAATTCCTCTGTCATGCTGACAAGGAGGAATTCACTTAATCTACCTAAAAATTTCTTGTCTAGAAATCCATAGGGGGAACCTTACATATTCAGTAAACCTTATGTGAGAATGACAAAAACTTGTTACATAAAAAATACACATTGCATTTATTCATAACAGGACATCTGAACATACTGTTCTTATTCTGACATGTGAGATGAGAACCTATAATCAGCTGACCTCCTTTTATCTAGAGAAAAGAGATTACTTTTACAGGTTTTTTTAGAAATTTATTTCACATGTAAAGAAATAGAAATCTGGAAATGAAGACTGTGTAAATTTTATGCAAATTTTCAGTCTGCCTTGAATTCCAGACCCTATTGACAGAAACATTGATTTTCAAATTTTAGACTAAAATTCCTCAGATTTTGTCTGGTTTGATTCTTTTAACTATGAATTAATTGAAAAAGTGGACTCTGCTTTTTGTTAAAACTCAGTGACTGTTGAGGAAGCCAAACTCAACAGATCTGCCTTGTGTTTCATATTCAGATAAAACACAAAACCAGAAAACATTAACCTGCCTTCAGATTTTATTGCAACCTCTTCAAAGAGCTCTACCAGAAGCTATCTTTTGGAGACACACTCTTCATTGTTTGTCTACTGGAATTGCCTCTGATTTTGATGCCATCTACTAATATCTAATTGTTGTGTAAAAATCATTTTAAGAACACTGCAACTCTCCAAATAAGTTTTAAAACCCACAGTGCAAAAGTCTATCTACAAAATTAAATAACATAAAATTAAAAGATACTCTGAAACTTGTGCCAAAATAGTTCTTGAATTTAAATTCAGTTTCTTCAGTTCAAAATTGCCAATGGCTATTCTGACTATTGTTATTGGGTGTGTACTATTCTGGTTGGGAACTCTACTGCTATACACTTGCCACCACTTTGTGATGTATAAAAAGACACATATGATTTTAGTGCTGTGAGATCTGGATTCTCAGTCCTCACTGTTGCAGAATTCTTTATAGTGAGCCCACAATGACAGATTTAGAAAAGAATGAGGATTTTAAATGGTGTCTATTCCCCCTAGGCATAGTATATTTCTGAGACATTAAATTTTATGAAATTTGTAAATGTCCAAACCTTGTCGTCATCTTGGCACGCAGGCAACACAGATGTGACAGAGGGAATATTAAGGGCTAATTTTATAACATCAATTTGTTTGTCATCAGCATAAAAATGAAATTTAGTCCCACATTGATAGATCAGATTATTAAAGAGAACCAGGTACAGATTAAAATTCAGGGCCTTGAGAAAAGAAAACTGTGTGACACTTGCAGAGAAATTTTTGTGGAACTGATCAAGCCACAGGAGGTAGGACAATCTCATTTGTATAGAATTAAGTAGAACCAAGAAATAACACTTCAAAGCACCTCTTACAAAGAAATGAGTATCTACTTATGTCAAAGAAAGCTATTACATGTTGGAAGCTAACTGGATAAAATTCTCCTTAGATTCTCAAGGAACTGCTGCTGACTGTAATGATGAAAGCTTGGTAATGTATTGTAATCTGAAACCAAACTAATCCTGAAAGAGCAAGTGCCCATCAAAAGGCAAACAGAACAACTATCAGTTCAAGAGACTTAGCAGAAAAGACCGAGATTATCAAATAAATTATCTAATTATAAGAAAAATGAAAGTTAAAATTAATTTCAGGGTCCTATACAAGTTTTTACACTGACTAACATCAGTATGAACTAGTTTTCCTGAAGCAAAGTTAGGATATTAATGGACCACATAGAATCCTAGAATTATTTAGATTGCAAGAGACCTCTAAGATCATTGGGTCCAATCATTAATGTAACAGTGGCAGGTCCAACACTAAACTGTGTCCCTAAGTGCCACATCTACACATCTTTTAAACACCTCTAGGGATACTGACTTAACCACTTCCCTTAGTGCCAATACCAATGCCTGGCAAACCTTTCTGTGAAGAAATTTTTCCTAATATCCAATCTAGACCTTTCCTAATGCAATTTGAGCTCATTTCCTCTTGCCCTGTCACTTGTTACTTTGGGAAAGAGATGGGCTGACCCCACACTACAGCCTCCTTTCAGGCAGTTGTAGAGATCAATAAGGACCCCCCTGAGCCTTCTTTTCTCTAGGCTAAACACCCACAGATCCCTCAGCTGCTCCTCACAGGACTTGTGTTCCAGACCCTGCCCCAGCTCCACTGCCCTTCTCTGGATTCACTCCAGCACCTCAGTGTCCTTCATGCAGTCAGGGGCCCAGAACTGGACACAGGATTCGAGGTTTGACCTCAACAGTGCCAAGTACTCCCTAGTCCTGCTGGCCCCATAATTTCTGATCTAATCCTGTCAAATTGATAACTGTTTCTCTGAGAAGACCTGACAGTGAATACTTCCTTGGGTTTGAAACACTGTTTAGTTTAACCATCAGCTTGAGTACAAGAAATAGGAAAAACATGAAGAGTAATGAGTACATAATCACCTGCTGTTTGGAAGGGGAAAAGTAGCAAATCCTAGCCAAAAAAATAGGAACATCTGAGAGCATGTTACTTTGTTACTAAGAAAATCAAAGCAATTTGTCACAGGTGCTAGAAAGCACTCCCAGGTTACCTTCAACTTTTCACAACAGTAACGGAGGAATCAATCAATCCATGTAAGTGTATGCCCAAAAGCAAAAGCATTTTCCCATGCTGTAATTAGTAAAATGACTGATAAATATCCAGTGGTTA
Organism: Notiomystis cincta; assembly: GCA_013398075.1. Taxonomy (NCBI): domain Eukaryota; kingdom Metazoa; phylum Chordata; class Aves; order Passeriformes; family Notiomystidae; genus Notiomystis; species Notiomystis cincta. The sequence goes on along the minus strand of VZRX01018060.1, from coordinate 544,280 downwards.
CACATTGATAATAGATAACAAAGGGCTGATTATTGAGCCCTGGGGATGCCTCAAGTCTGACTCCACATGGATGATTAAAAGTTGTCTGTAGGGTGTTAAATCTATTAGAAGCATTCAAGTGTAATACAGTAATTCCCAGACATGTTTCAGGAGTAGAAAACAAAATTTCACGGTTTGTAATATCAAATGTTGCAGTAAACTTACAGAGAAAGAAGAGGAAAACCCTTGCCACAGTTTGTCAGCAGACCATTTTTCATTCTTTATCTGCTAGGAAGAACTTCAAGGCTGGAAATATTCTTCACCAGCTTTGTTCCAATTGAGCAAAACCCAAACAAGTCCCTCATACATGAGAATTTAGGCCAGCATTAGGGAAATTGAAATTAATTTCTCAAACAAAAAAAACCAAACAATACCAAAACAAAACCAGGAGAAAACAAAACCAAAAACCAAGACCAAACCCAAACCAACAGAGTAGAGGGGAAACTATTGCCTCATAATGTGATTCATAATAGGCAGTACAATGGACAGAGAGACAACTACATCAGAAGGTATGAAATACTGAAGAGGGGTACCTGAAATATTTTTCTTTTCAGTGTTGGGTACATAAGTAGAAATACAGATGGAGAATCAGACATCTCAGTGAAGCTTAATTCAATACTTTACAGTTGTAGATGACATTACATGTTTATGGACAATTGTCTAGTTTTCATTAAGGAGGATCAATGAGGCCCACATCTATTATATTATGGGGTTTTTTTTATGATGGCCTTTTATATCATGAGCTCTGTGATGGCCTTCAAGACTATTTGCTTTTGAACCTATAATTCTATCCTCATTTTCCTTCTGAATGCCTGGAGCTTCCTTCTCAAAGAAGAGTTTCAATCACAATCACTTTAACTGTTTTTGAAGTTGAATCATTCAGAAAAAAAAGGTTTTATAGGGGTAGAGGGATCAAATTACATAAATTCTGTTTCTGTAGCCAAATTGATTTCCAAGAGAACAGAATGAGGCAAAAATTCTGAATTCTAGGCACGTTTGCATCATGTTTGCATTCCGGGTATCTTCTGCATCAGCAGTTCTGACATGGCCCCGAAAGCAGGCCACAGTCCAAGACTGTTTCACATTGCAAGAATGGGGCATACCTGTGTTTCTACAGACAGTAATAATGTACTTTATTTACTGGTTCCACAATTCTTGTGTTCTGTCTGTAGTTCATTTCAGCCTGAAACGTGCCTAGGGCTCTACATGCAGCCTGGTGCTGCAAGGCTCACCATCCTGGCAGGTGAGATACAGGTAACAGTCCTCTCACACAGCACAAATCTGAGAAATTTCTCTCCCCCTCATAATACACACAGATGTTTTAAAACTTTTTTTAACTCCTGTGCTAATGCCAGTGCAAATATTAAGGGGCACACACCCCTCACATACACCAAAACTATGACTTTCTGTGTCTGATTTTCGTCCTGCTAAGGAGATCAGCAAAACATAAATAACAGTGCCTACCCAGTAGTCTTGGATTATCCAGGGCCCATCCCAACCAAAAAGCTTTAGATCTGCCAAAGGGAACTGAGGGTACTTAGCATTCTGCAATCATTCTCAACAGGCAAGTTGAGAGTTGCCTTGTATCTACACTGCATCCCAACATGTTTTAGTAGGGAGAAAAGAGAAATTTCCTGATGTTCATCTCACTTCCATTAAGAAAGCAGTTATTTTCTATTAATGCTGAAGCTATCTGTGGGATTCATTGTCCATAGGATCATTATAGATCCCTGTGTTTATGGGCCTGCCTTAAACCAGAGTTCAGGATAGATGTGTAAAATATGAGTGATAGAGAAAATTCTTCTTAAATGAAGAAAAAAAAATCTTAGTAGTACAAATAAAAAATTTTTAATTACACCAGGGTCAGCTTACAGATGCATTGGGAAATGATCATTCTGCTCCTAGTATGAAAATCTGTAAGGATGTTTTGTCAGCCTTGAATGACAGCACCTTGTCCTGCTGCCTGGTCAAGATTTCAAAGAAAGTATGAAGGAATCAAACATTATTTCCTGTGAATAAGTTAGGGGCAAAAAAAGCTGTGATTAGTATAATTAGAATAATTAATGGACATTTGTAATCCATTCTTGCAATACCATAGGAAAAGACATCTCAAGGTCCTTCCCTGTTCAGTGTATTGTATTAATCTGCATAACATTTGCTCATTGTACTAGATAATACAGTTTTTCCTAAAGCTGGTTAATAAGGATCCCAGCCTCTTCAGAATGGGGCTGAAAGTTTTTTACTGCCCTCAATAGATTAAGACAAAAATGAGAAAAATTTCATATTCTGGGCTGTAGTCATTATACATGTCCCCTGTCTACATGTACTTGGATTATGGTACAGAGAGCATCAGGAGTGGGCAGGAACACAAGGGAAGGTGAGGCTGAGAGCAAAACCACTGATGAAGGGAGCAGGTTCAGCCATACCCAGTGCTACCCAGAGCCTGCAGTGCACTGACAGCTCTGAGACCAAGCTGGGAGGTCAAGTCAGCTCAGAAAGCCAGGACTGGTGTGGTGCAAGAGCAAGCACATCACAACAACAGCATAGCACAGACAGGACCAAGGGCAGGGGCCTGGGCTTCAGCACAGCCCCTGAGACCATGGGTGAAGTGTGCACTTGGAGATCCTAGCTTTTCACACCTTTTTTCTTATGGCACAGGTGTTTTCCCAGCAGTCAAAAAGACATGCAGTTCTGGAAGATCAGAACTGACCTTGAGCACAGGAACACAAACCTATGGGAAGTGTGGGGAGGCAAGAGATCACAGAGGAGATTTATGGAAAAATTACACAGTTATAAATTCATCAGAATAATCAAAGCTGGTTGGCAAAATCAGGACTCTGACACTTGCTAAGAAAATACAATTTTCTAAAAGTGTCCTTTCTCATTGCCAGTCACTTTAGCTTTAGTGTTTTAATTGTTTATATATAATATACTATAGTACTAGCATATATCTTCTTTGGTCCACAAAGTTTCTGTTTAACTCAACAGAAGTTGCCTGCAGAGGTCAATGATTAAAATCTTTTTCAGAATTATAAAATGTGCGGTATAGGGCCTTATCAAGCTCCATGGAGATGATATGGCTTGTCAACTCTAAAAAACTTCTCAGAGAACACTGTACCTCACAGGAGGTCACTGTGTAAGCAAATTAGGCATTTGATCACTGACCCACTTCATGATTCAGTTTCACAGACTGAGTTTAACTCTGTGGAGGAAAGAACTTCGCTGATACTGTTTGAACTATTAGTCCCTTTTACAAATCTCATTGTTTTTCAATATGATTAATATAATGCTTAACAAGGGAACTTTTCCACAGAAAATCAATTTTCTGCAATATTATTGTGTTCCTGTATAGAACAATAAAACACTGAAAAAAATATTTCTTATTATAATTGATTTGACTATAGGATGCTTTATAGCTCAGATTTCTCATTGTGTCAACTAATTAGCTTCACAGATTACTAAGAAAATTCACTTGCTTCCAATTGATTGTTATGAACATATAAAATACTTTCTGCATCATCTGAAAATGAAATATGACCTTTTAAATGTTTAAACTTTACTTCCCTTTTTTTGAGTCATGATACTCTGGTTTATGTTCCTTATTATATTCCTGTTGAAGCACTGTTCAGGCATTTAAGATAAGCCCAATGCTTAAAAACATGTTCAATTTTATTGTAAAGTATATATTCAGATTATAATAAGTGTTTCACATAAGCATAGAGATTAAGTCTCTTAACTGGCAAATGGGGAGCCTGTCCACCCCAGAGATTAGGCTGTTTCACTTTTCTCTTCTGAGCCTGAATGCCACAGTAATTTCTGTTCCTAAATTAGGCAGTTTAAATACACCCCTGAGTCAATTACACAAAGCCAACGCTTCAAAGTCAGGGTAAGTGGCTGTACAAATGTTTCCTTCCTCCTCTCCCCACTACACACACACACAGAAGCCCATATATGACCTTGAACACACACACTGCAGACCTGCTCCAAAGCCATCAAAGCCAGCTGAAATTCTTCTGCTTACTTCAGCTGCTTTTGGATCTTACATTTGCATTTGTAAAACAGCTCTGCTCAGTTCTGAAATCTAATAGGTCACATCTGTGCAAATCCTGAAACAAGCATACAACAATTTTTAAAAAAAAGTCATACAGCTTTCTAAGCCATGAGAATAAACTGCCAAGTTTTACCTTGTCCAGTTCCCAAGTTTTGCTCAAATGTATCAGATACAGCACAGTCCTATTACAGTCATTGGCAGTGGAAGGCACTTCAGCACTTTCAGGAGTGCAGCTCCCTTTAGGAGAAATCACTGGCTCGTAGCACATATTGAAGGAGGTTACTCAGGAGATCACTTACCTTTGCCTCTGACCCATTCCCAGTAGACTGTTCTGTAGGCTTAAAAACTTGAGATGATGGCCATTCCACAGCTCCCCAAGGCAGTATGATCAAGGCTTCTCTGTGGCTACAACTGGGAAGTTTTCCTTAGGAACTCCTGCTTCAGTCTAAGCACTTTTTTCCCAGTCTCTGGCAGAAAGGAGCAGGACAGTACTTTCTCTTCCTGGCAACCTGAGAAAACTGTTGTCATGTTTCCTCTCAGGTTTTCTTTTTTCTCAATTGAATATGCCAGTTGTTACAGTTTTTCTCATAGGTCATATTTTCTGGATCTTTTCTCTTCTTTGTCGCTCTCTTCTGTGCTCTCTCCAATTGTTTTGCCTTTTGCTCAAGCATTGTGTGTTAAATTGGACATTGCCCTGATGTTTGATTTCAGTAGAGGATTAACCTATCAAAATATTCTTTAGACACATACATATTTCTATTTTCATTGGACTTGCAAAGGAAGGGGAATATTTCATGTCTCACATTTCTTGGGACACTAAGCAGAGTAGAAGATAGAAAGTTCAAACACGAGATTGCAAAGTTTCTCAACAATATATAACCAAAAACCAGGTAATGACCTAGGTCTACTTGGGCATCATAAGATTCCAGTAATCCAGTTCAGGCTGCTGTTGGTTGTCTTTCAAGAGTTAATTTCTTCTGCATATCCTCCAACCATCCTATCTGTTGGATGTTGGATTTTGCACATCTTTCAGTCAGATGAGTTTGAAATCTGTGTAGTTTGCTATTTTTCATATTAGTCTTGAATTTAAATACCTACTACCTTTGGACACAGAAGAGAAGGTGGGAAGAAACGGATCTTTTTTTAGCACTAAATTTTTAAAATATGTTAGAGGAAATGAGTGCAAAAATGATGTGGCTTTCATATGTTGCAGAGTTGACTCATAAGCTGAAGAAAAGTGGTAGAGAAATATGATCAAACAATGTTTTAGTGACCTAATAATCTAATGAGATTCCAAAGAGGAACTGCAGAGATGAAAGATTAGCTGGAAACAGGAGCAATTGTGGTTGATAGTGAATACAAAATGAAATACCATATGTGGCTGTAACTTCATAGCTAGAGTCATAAATATATACACATTCTCTTTGCATGAGCTTTCCACACAATTCCCTTGGGAGTTAGTGAAGAATTTTCTTTTCCAAAAGAAAGCTTTGGTAATTTTATATCCTGTCTTTTCTTTTATGAAGCAACCTCCTTTCGTTTACCCCAAAGAAAAAATGAACAGTTAAAACAATTATTCTAGTTCTCTGCAATATAATGCATGGTGTGCATTTGTGAAAGGACCCAAAGCTGGTAAAACGAAAAACATAGGAGTCACATGATAGCTGGAGGCTCTTCCCTTCATTAATCTGATGACTGGCTTGTCACAGAAAGCAGTGCTTGCAGTACATGCATTTATGGCTGTGTCTGACATGGTGCCTCATGGACACAGCAGCAACATATCCAGAAAGGCCTTCACAAAACCTTAGTGTGACCTTTGCGGGTCCTGGCAGCAATTTCACAGGAAATCTCGAAACACAAGTGCAGATAAAGAAGCAGACTTGTGTGCTGACTACACTAGAACATACCCAGATAACTTCTTATATAAATTCTGTGAAGCAGTCCACAGAATCAGCAAACAATCAGGTTGCTGTTGTCGTTTGCATTTCAGCTTTCAAAGGCATCGTTTCATTGTGTACACAGCAGTGTTAGAACCAGATTCTTCATGGACTTAAATATGTAAAGATGGGACTGTCTACATGTATAACATTGCATAGGCAACTGTGTGAATGCTCAGATTCTCAGGCATATGAACAGTGATGGGTCCTGTATATCACAGCTTCCCTTCTCAATTCAAAAGAACAAAAATACTATGTAAACAATTTAATTTCAAGAGAAAAACAAGGTTTAATGGCAGATTATGTTTGAAGCATGCATGAAGTCTAATGTTGCAGCTTGTTTTTTAGTCTTTACATTTATGTCTAAATTAATTTTTACAAAGTTGATTAAAAGACTACAGTAATTTACTTTTTAATCAGAAATTAATTGTTTTGAGAAAAAATCTGTGCTTACAAACACACCTGTTTTCCATGAGTTGAGAGAAAACCCTATTCACATAATTTTGGTATTTTTTCTAATTAACTTCTAATGCTGTTACAAGCTTAAATTGGTATTAACCTCATTAACTCTTAATTATTTATTCCTCATATCCAAGACCATTTTCCCTCATGTTATTATCCCATTCCTCACATTTGCCATCACCTTTTCATTTACACCACATTTACTACAGGCTTGAGTAAAACTCATATTAACATCCTGCAGGTAGTGCTGGATTTGTCCTTTGTCGTGAAGCAGAAGTTCACATACATCACTGTTAAATGAGGATAAGATATTTGAAAACCTGTTAATTTGCTGGGGGAGGTACATAAACATGCTGAACACAGAAATCAGAAAGATGTTTTAGGAAAGTTTACAGAACTTTTAATTAAAGTGCCATCTGCTATGTACAGACATAAAAGAATTTCTTGGACAGAATATGCACAGAGACATTATGCAATAAGCTTTGCATCTTCCTGACACCCATGTCAAGTAGTGCAGTGTTTCTTTTCCTCATAGCTGCTCCAGGCCATGGTCCTTCTTCAGTTGCATTGCCATCCTTGTATCTCCTATCTGTCAGTAAGTCCTCACTTTCATGCCACAATTCTCACTTTTACACTATGAGTAGCACAAGGACAGCTGCAGGAATAATATTTTCTCTCAGATGTAAGTGTTCATTTTTCTAATAGGTACTTCCATGGAGCTCTCTCCACTCAAACCATTTCATGTCAGCAGTGAAACTTTACATGAGTTTCATATGTTTTCACTCATGGAAGAACTACAGTATCCACGTAGAAAGCAGAGTAGTACGACCTCTCTTGCCATCTACTGATTTCTGCCAGGACTTGTACCAGCATTCCTCCCAGTAAATGTACATTTTCCAATGACACTGAACAGTAATGACTGACAATTAAGTGGGACAATGTTAACATGAACTTTACTTAACAAAAAAATATTTTTTGTAACTACTAGCAGATATTTAATTGCCTATTGATAGTGTCAACAAATAAATAAGGTGGGGTGTCTTTCCCTGGATGTTCAGCACAAGCCATACTAATAATCTTATATAGGTACTCTGGAATTCAAGTTGACTTCTCTTAGGAACTGAAGCATTTGAGAAATATCAAGACAAATAGTTCTAGATCATGGAAATGACAAGGCTGAAATGTATTATCAGTCATTTTGCTTTTAAAAATTGGAGAGGAGGTGCTGATAAGGTAGACAAATTACATTACATGTACAGAGGGGCCTTTAAAACATGTTTTGGTACAGAAGCATGTTTCTCTGATTATCACTATTTTTTGTAATCAAATTGGAATTGATTGCTAATTCTGCAAGTTGTTGCAAAAAGCTATTAAATTAACATAAATCTGTTTACAGTATTTGCTGCATTCTGGGTTTAATCGTGAATAATAACTTGTAATATTAATAGAAATTATAGTGATACTATAAAGATCATTTATTTGAATTTACATTTTTTTAAAGGTCATCAGGATTAAAATTCAAGAATTATCTGCTCTGATTATCAAGTACAGCAGCATAGTATTTTATCCAGCCATCCAGAATAGGTGACCACTGATCCTTACTTTTGAATTTTAATTCATTGATATTTTGTGATTCTGAGATGGAAATAGCTGTGATTTCACATGAAACTTGAGCATGTGAATACCTTTGACTATGTGAGAAAATCTGATTAAATCACTGGTATGTGAAGTTATTGACATATTTAAATATTATGCTGATCCACGGTCTCAGAGAAGCAACGAATGATGGCATTTATGAATTCCATTTCCCACACTAAAAATCTGAATTTTACTCACAGAAAGTTACTCCAGAGTTAAAACTGGCAAAATGAAAACCAACCCAAACTTTGAAGACAGTGAGTTCAGTAGAAGTGGAATTAATTCTGTTTAAAATCTATTCATTTTGATTTTTTTTAATAGTTAAGTGAGTTAAAAATTGGAAATTTGTGAAAAGTAGAAAGATTGAGCTGTCAAATATTTTCAATTTTGAAGTGATTGAATTAATATTTTTCTGAAGCAGAGTTTTTTAAAAATCTCATCAAAAAGTACTAGTAGTAGTGTTCTTATAATTCTTTTACAGGAATCTGCAGGAAATTACAGTTTACATTGTCCTATATATTAGTATTAATTAAGATATCATTGAAAATGAAGGATGGCTTAATTCAACTAATACTGCAATCATTTTAATTAGTTTTAATGTTAGATGGCCTAAAAGATAAAAAGATATTAGACATTAAAACAAGAAAAGTTACAGCTGAGGTAATTGTTCCTGTATTTCTGACCTTGAGTGAGAGTTTCATTCCTCCATTTTTCCAAAATTGCTAACGTATTTGCATGAGTTTCTTTCATATAACCTTTAGAAAAAGTTTCTCTTTAAAGCATTTACTAATGCTATTTTCATATGCACCCACCTGTAAAACTAGATATCTTGCACACTGAAAGCATAGGGTAAGAAAGAGCAATAAAAATTTTCTGAGCTAAGTTAGAAATGGTTTTCTGTTCCTATAAAATAACTCCTCTGTACATTTTCTTTAAAATGTCATGACTTCAAAGTTTGATAGCTGACAGGCCTGCAGGGTTAAAAGCAAGGTCTGTGAGTCCAATTGCAAAGCTGAGGATTTTTCCCTTTACAAGTTATTGCCTCTAGGCCTGCAGGACTAGTAGGTATTTGGCTTAAAAGCAGTGACATTTTTAAATACAGACTAAATGTTACTGGCTTGGGATTAAAACTTGACCATTCTAAGTGTCAAGAGGTATAACTTTATAGAGAAAAAGGCAAAGCTGTGAAGAAAACCAGCAAATATTTTTATAAGTGCTTAACAGTTCAGATTGTGCACAGAATAAAAAGTGTGAAGCCATCGATAGGGTAAATCTAAAAGTAGACCTTATGAAGTATATTGAAATCAGATGAGATACAATAACAAATATCTCTATTGCAGCATCTATTATGTGTGTCATACATTATATATATATACACACACAAATACATATCTCAATAGAATACTGTAATACTTTTCAGGATGTGAGTGTACTTGTAAAATCCCAAGTCTATGCTATAAATTTAAGGGCATAAGATATTCTCTCTCATATGAGATAAAACATTAATTCAAAGCAATAAAGATTAAATTCTGTTCAATGTCCACTTATGTGGTGCCAAGAAATTAAATTTGTAAATTTAAGATGTCATACATCTCACTTTACATTGAGACACAGCTAAAATACTGCTGTCTCAGCACTATGTTTTGGGTTTAATATGCCTATAGAATCACAGAATCATAGAATTAGTAAGGTTGGAAAAGACCTCTAAAATCATCAAATTCAACTATTAAGCCATCACTGCCAAGTCCACCACCATCCATGTCCCTAGAGGCCACATCTACAAGTCTTTTAAAGAATTCCAGGAAGGGTGAGTCCGTCACTTCCTTGGGCATCCTATTGCATTTCTTGACCAGCCTAATCTTTCCTAACGTTAAATCTGAACCTCCCTGGTTCAACTTCAAGCCATTTCTTCTTGTCCTGTCACTTGTTATTTGGGAAAAGAAACTGACTCCCACTTCAAGACGCTCTCAGGGAGTTACAGAGAGCAACTTCTTCCCTCCAGGCTAAACAACCAGAGCTTCCTCAGCTCCTCCTCACAGCACTTGTGCTCCAGACTCTTCACTAGCCTTGTTGCCCTTCGTGGACACACTCATCACCTCAGTGTCCTTCTGGCAGTGAGGGGCCCAGAACTGGACACAAGATTTGAGCTCAGGCCTCACCAGAGCCAAGCACAGAGGGCCAATCACTGCCTGGTCCTGCTGGCCACACTGTTGCTGGCACAGGCCAGGGTGCCATTGGCCTTCTTGGCCATCCGGCCACTCTGCTGGCTCATGTTCAGCTGCTGTCAATCAGCAGCCCCAGGTCCCTTTCTGCTGAGCAGCTTTCCAGCCACTCTGCCCCAAGCTTGCAGTGCTTCAGGGGGTTGCTATAACTGAAGTGCAGGATTTGGAACTTTGCCTCGTGAACCTCATGTTGTTATTCTCAGCCCATTGATTTAGTCTGTCAAGATCTTTCTGTACAGCCTTCCCACCCTCCAGTAGATCAACACTCCCACCCAAATTGGTGTCGTCTGTGAACTAATTGAGTTCAATTCCTTCATCCAGAACATTGATAAAGATTTTAAACAGGACCAGCCCCAAAACTGAGAACTGAGAAACTCCACTAGTGACCATCTGCAAACTGAATTTGACTCCATTGGCCACCACTCTCTGGGCCGAGCCATCCAAGCAGTTTTTATGAATAGTTCATCCATCCAAGCCGTAAGTAGTCAATTTCTTCAAGACAATCCTGTGGGAGACAGTGTCAAAGGCTTTTCTAATATCCAGGAAAACTGTCTGTAGCCTTTCCCTTATCCACAAGGCTGGTCACCTGGTTGCAAACGATCAGATTGATTAGGCAGGACCTGAATTCCCTACGCCCATGTTGTCTGGGCCTCATCCCCTGGTTGCCCTGTACCTGCTGTGTAATGGCCCTCAGGATAATCTGCTCCATGACCTTCCCCAGGACCAAGGCCATGCTGACAGCTCTCTGTATCCTCCTTCTGGTCTGCCTTGTAGCTGGAAGTTGTATTTGCCAAGTTCCAGTCAGCTGACACCTCCCTGGTTAGCTAAGAATGCTGGTAAATTATTGTAAGTATATTGGTGAACATTTTCATCAGTTCTGTCAGTACACTTTAGTTGATTCCATCTGTTGCTGATGTGTTTTCAGTTGTTTTTTACAGCAGTAGCCAGATTAAGTTCTTCTTGGGCTTTGGCCCTTCTAATTTTCTCCTTATCATCCGTGTAGTCTTCCTGAGTCATCCACCCCTTCTTTCAAAAGTGATACACTCTCTTTTTTACCCTGAGTTCCAGCCAAAACTCTCTGTTCAAACAGACCAGTCTTCTCCTCCAGTTTGTCTTTTGGCACATGGCAATGGCCTGCTCCTGCCTCTCTAAGGCTTCCTTCTTGAGGAATGTCTGATCTTCCTGGACTCCTTTTCCCTGCAGGACTTGGTGACACTTCCAAGCTAGCTGAACCACCGTCCTTGCCATTGTTCAGTCCCACTTGCAAAGCTTCATACTATTATGCCAGGGCACCTGAAAAGTCACAGAGAAAATGTGCCTGCTGTTCTAGGCAGGAACTTGTTGCCATTGCTGCCTCTCTCTTAAGGAACTGTGTTCAGCCAGGGGGAAAGTGGACAGGGAATCCTCCATATTGTGCATCCTGTCTGCCTGTCAGACCTGTCACAGGGCAAGTAGGGTGAAATTCCAGTGTTCTGTCTCTGTCTTTCACGCTCTGTCAGTAATCAAAGGCGTTTCTCTAGCTGGCTGCACCTTCCACAGGGGTGTGCTCACTCCTCCCTTCTGCATAGCACACCCTGCAGCTGACTCCTGGGTGTCAGCCTGCTCCCCCTGGAGCACTGTGGGCAGCTCCATCAGTCATGCTGGGTGCAGAGCTAAGAGAGGCTGTAGCTTTCTGCCACATGGATGCCACTCTTTCCTGACTGAGCTTGCAGGGCTTCTGTGCCCGTCCTGCATGCCCTGCACCAACTGCCATGCCATGTCCTGGCTAGCAGTGTTCCCTGAGGGATTCTTTTATTGAGGGGAGGAGGGGAGGAGAGGGTCACTGTTGCTTCTGGCCCTGCTCATGTCTTATCAGCCACCACCACACAAGCTGCAGGCTCCTGGCAGCTCTCTTAGCTCCCCTGACATTCCCCTGGTTTGGGAAACCCCATTGTGCACTGCACCAGAGAGGACCATTCCTTTCTGTGCCAGCAGTGGAGATGCTCACCTCAGAGACTTATATGCAGTGTGAAACAAGCAGCAAACTGAAATACAATTCATTTGAAAGCAAATCCTTTAAACCAGGAATAATAATTTAAGCATAAGCTGGGCTGAACAGGCAAAAGATTAGTCTAGCCCTAGCATCCTGTCTGCTACAGAGCCTGTTAACAAATGCCTAGAAGAGTGCCTAATAGCAAGGCACTTATTTAGTAGCTGTTCCCCTGGTATTCATCCTAAATTCCAACAGGTTTGGGATATACAGTCAGATTTTTTATCTTTGTGTGCTGTAGCCTTAAAGATTTTTTTGTCTGTGAGTTTATCTAATTGCTCTTTCCATTCACATAATCTTCTGTCATTTATAACCTCCTGTAGTGACTATTTCCATCTTTTAACTATGCCCTGTGAGAAAAAAAAATGCCTCCTATTGTTTGTTTTAAATACAACCTAATAACTTCATTTAATGCTTTTAGATAATAAATTACAAGGAATAACAATAATTTTTGGTTCACTTTCACCATGGCACTCTTACAAACAGTATCAGACCTCCCTTGACCACCTCTTACCCAGACTGGAGGGACTTACCTTAGAGAAGCTGTCCCATGTCCTCCAGAGATCCCTCTTCTTCCCCTAGATCTGTTAGAGTTAGGAAGAGATCAGAACTGCGTACTGCATTCAAAATGTGGGCATACCACAGACATTTTTAGAGTGGTATAGTCATATTTTCTGCTTTACTATTTCCAAACCCCTGTCAAAAACTAATATAACTGAAGAACACATCATGCACTTGACATGCTTCAGCATCTTTGAATTAAAATATACGCATGAGTTTTCTCCAATGCATAGTCAATAGAAAGATGTTTGCTTATATGTAATTTTAGATATCATTTAGCTGTCTGAGAGATCAAAATATAGTGCCAGGTTCTGATGTGAGTTATACTGAGGATACTCCATTGAAGTTGACAGGTCCAATCAATATACAGCATGCACTGACATGAGGTGGATTCATGACATTCCCTGAATACTATACATGCCCAGACAATAATTGCAACTGCTCTCATTATGTAATTTCTAGGAGATATATTCTAGATAATAAGTTTCATGTACTATGTAGTCTTGTGTATAATTCAGATCAAGTAGTGTAATCCAAATTAATTGTATTCTTTATTTATTGCACTTTTAAAACATCAAGTAGTGTGAGAACATAACAGAATGTAAATTGCTTTAAAATGTAAGAAGGCTCTGTAGCAGTTTCTCTTTGCAATACTATATCTGACTGAAGGGAAAGGCATTTCAGATTTGCAGTTTTCAGCTAAAGCATGCCACATCTATGTGACACGCCACAGACAGACAGACATCTTGTGATATGTCTTTCAAGCCAATGAGAGCAAAAAACCTCAACATTAACTGAATAATTTTACTATATATTTTTTAGATACATATATTTTCAATATCCTAAGTGATATAGTGCTGTAAACATCAAAAGTACTGCAAACATCTCTACCTCTATTTGGAGATAGAAGAAAATAAGTACAGCACTGTATTTGGTGGTACTTCTTTTGAACCTAGAAGTAATTTACCTTCATATTTTGGTTTTGGCCTTCAGTCCTGGGGCTGATCTCTGCCTTATGTTGAGATTCAGTATGACACTGTCTGTCTCTGTTTCAAGGCTTTCACATGAAAGCTATACAATCAGTAGTATAATCCTACATTGATTATTGTAGGACACTTTTTTCAGTCCTTTTCTACCGTGACTGAAGGATGAAGACTATACCAACTTTGTCAGTGGACTGAAGACAATCCCATTGTTACATCTCTTGTATCTGCAGAGTGTTGGTTCTGTTTCCCATCAGGAAGACACACACAAACAAAAAATTTCTCAGGAGGTGGAAGTGGATAAGCTAGTAATCTTTACTCATTTGCTCAGATAGGCACTTTTTTGGCACCTACATAAGGCACATACTCCCCAACACCTCCTCTATCCCCTTTTTTTAGACTGTGAAAAAAACCATTTGTCCAATCTCTCAACCAATTTATTCCATTTTTAATGCCAGTAGTCACATTTGTCTAAACATTCTAGCTGGCATGTGACTAGCTGAAATGGATTTACCAGGAGTAAGAGGGTTTAAATCCTGTATTGTTAAGTGCAGTAAATTTTTTCTGAGACTTCCAGACATATATTTGTTATTACAAATGCAAATTATCTGTTGCATTGTGAATGCATCAAACATATTGTACATGTGCAGAATAAATATGAAGCATGTCCACAGAATCCACTTGCGGGCCTTGAGGACCACAGTGGCCTCCTCTGCAACACATGCCCTTTTACTATTGAGTGGCCATTAGACAGGTGTGAAGTTGTATTAAAAACAAATCCTTTAGCTGTAATTTACCTTTCTGGGCAGTTAGTTGGTAAATACAAACACTGAGGAAGATCCAGATGAGCAGTACCTCACATGGCTGGACTCCAAAGAGTCTACATTCAAACCTTTTTGAGTTTGGAAGCTGACCAGACACATTAATAAGTCCTAAGGTAATAAACCTAACTGAAAGACAAGTACCTCAGGGTTAAGACTAACTTAGGAGAGTGTAAAATATACTCTAAGGATGTGTCTCTTGCATCTTTTTCTTTTAACCAAGAGAATCTCCATTTCCTAAACTTGTACCTGACTTTGATTCTGTAACCAGTGATATTCCCACATCCTAAAATAAAAGTGAAAATTGTTAAGACAAAAAGGATGTACTTTAAAGTGATATAGAAGTTACCTCTGTGAATTATAGAGTTTTCAATATACATCTTACATCTACTAGCTTAGCAACATCTGGATTGTTTAGTTTTACTTTTTAACCAGATCATAAAAACTATAAAAAAGCCTTGTGTTTAGGTATATTGCATTACATTTGTTCTTAGCTGGGCATATACAAAGTCACTGCATTTCAACTGCTTGTCAGATTTGTTGCATTGCCCCATTTTAATGAAGTTTCAATTATTATATGACATAGGGAGATACCCACCACTCAGTCCTTAATGAGCTTTGCCAGGCCTCCTCTCCAGCCATTGCACAACTCCGGAGAATCTTAAATCCAGAGGTTCTTATGAGTTTTATGTTAAGCTGTTTTGGCCATCTAACATGCTCAGAAGAGCCTTAGCATCAACTCTCATCAAGGTACTTAAGCATGTCATCTGTCTGTTGGTCTTGACTGTGGCCTTAACAATGAATTGCCTGAGCACAAGTATGAAGCCCTACACTGTAGGTTTTTTGTCTGATAGTTCAGTGGTTAGAAAGCTCACCCAAGATGGGAGAGAGCCAAGGTGGGTCTCATCATTGCAAGATTCAGAACGTTTTCAAGAGGAATGAATCTCTGTGCTGTAAGAATGAAATCTCCATGCTATAAGAATGAAATCTTTAATCAGTCGGGCATTTTGGAGTAAGGAAGCTACTCTAATTCCTTATATTCACCATTAGTCCTATTCTTTCCTATTATAACTAAATACTGATTATCTGAAAGGGAAAGACTTCTCTGTTTTACATTCTGTAGTTAAGGTTTTCAATGAAGAGAAAATACCTAACCAAAGATGTTAAGCATCTGTCCCTACAACCCCTTATCACCTTAAACTGGGTAATTACTGTGTCTGATCTCAGTCAAGAGCCAATAGCAAGTTATATACCTTTTTCATGTAGAGATATTTGTATCAAATGTGTTTTTAATGTGCAGCCTGATAACTGGTAAAATACTTGGTGCAGATTCAGTTGGGATGCATGCTGACTCACCAAAGAGAGAATAAGGAGATAAGGATTACCCTTATTGAAGCAGTTGTTAATTGGCCAGTCAGGTACAAAAGATAACATCTGATCTTAAAAAGAGGCATCTCTAAGGAAGAAAAAGAATACTTATTTTAATTAAAAGGGGTGGTCAGATAATCTCCCAAATAAGAAAGAAATCAATGCATTTGAAGAAAAACAGATTAGATCTGTTTAGGCTTCTGGGAAGGACTTACAAAAAAGGATTGGTTATAAAAAGCAAGTGTCTTACACAAGAAAAAGGACATAACCTGAGGCCTAACATATGGAGAAAATAGAACTCTTTACAAACTGAATTCTTAAGAAATCTTGCAGACAAACGGCTTGATAAAAGGGGAGATATCCATGTCAATAGAGGAAATGTCAGTTTTCTTTCTTTCTTTTTTTCTTATAAACATTTGTAACTGTGTCCTATTTTTTGATTGGTTGTTTGTTTTATCTCAATCTGGCTTGAGTTAGTTTGTTTTCAAAGTGTAAGGAGACAGAAAAAGGTCTTTACTTCTTTCTTTAAAACTGTACACTAAGGTAATAATTTATCTCCAATTGCCATAGCCCACAGCATGTTCCTCAGAGAACCCATGGGTAGCAGTTGTAGGATACACAGTAGGATTGTGTAAGAGCAGCAGGTGGTGTCTCAAGATACAGGGGAGGAGATGCTGACAACTATGAGGGTTCTTAGTCATGCAGCTAAGATATGAAGGAACAAATCTGAAACCTGAGGATCTTCAGAGAACATGTAACACTGGTGTTTGAATGCTCAGTCTGCAGAGTAAGTAACACTGAATGCTGCAGGAACTGGATTGCAGATGCCAAACCCTGTCTGCTTGCAGTATGGCTACAAAGTCCATGCTTTGCTTTACCTTCTGGCCCAATGTGTAATTCTACTTCAACAAGAAGCAGTGAGGGTACTCTTACACCAGAATATGCTGTAGTTTGGGGTTAGGTCGTCTGCTGAAAATCTTTATCTTTTCAATACCCCTCAAAAACAGCAGGAAATTGAACTCATATCTTCTCAGAACCATTGAGCTGTGAGATAAAAGGGAGAGTCTCCACTGCCCATCTTCGAGGTGAACCTAACTCGAGATTTTGAAAGGTAGTGTGTAAACATCTAGCTCAAAAGGAGAGCTCAGCTCTCATATGCATCACCAGAGCAATGAGCATCATTTCACTGTCTGACCACTTAACATATTTGCTTGTGCCATTCCTATTTTGTGTCTTAACTTTTTCCCCACATTGTGGTCAGTATCTCTGGTTCCTAATCCAAAGCATGCTTTGAGGAGGTTGGACATGTACTGGTTTTAGTTTTATCTGCCCATATAATGTAGGATAGCATAAGATGTTGTAACAGTAACACTGATGGAAGCCCAGTGTCTTTTCTTCCCCTCAATTCTGTTTCACACCTGTTCTACTCTCTGATGGTCATGCTGGCATTGAAACTTGAACTAATAATACTGTGCTTTATTGATTGTCTTTTGGAAGAAACATTAACAGTAGATACCACCCTCATCCATTCTTAATTCTTTGACATTCTTAATTTCCAGGATAAACTTCTGAGCCCCTAACCTTTCACAGTCTCTGGTGCCATAGACAATTTACAAGGTTCCTTTTTGCTAGGAGTCCATGTGAATAATAGTACAGTATGAAAGATTTTGTAGGTTGATCAATTGGAAAGCACTAGATGACAATTTTTCCTTAGTTCACCATAAAGCTACATACATATTTATAGTCTAAACAAAAGAACATGAAAGATTTTACTGATTTTGTGAGGAGTGTGTTGCATTCAATACAGAAATTTGGCAGAAAATAAACCCTTTTACTTTCCAGCTAGTCCTCAGAGATCAAAGGGACTGGGTGCAGCTAGGCTTAATTTCTGATTATAACCAATTTAGCACTGTAAGTCTGATTGCATTCAATGAGATCTCAGATGCACTGTGGGTATCATTCTCAACTGCAGATTCACAAATTGTGTGGTTTAACAGTTCAACATTATAATCTGGTCAAGGTGAATAAGAACTTTCATGAACAGATTCGCAAATAATGTGGTTTAAACATGTTTAAACACTGTAGATCTGATCAAGTTCAATAGGAACTTTCATGAACACAGATTCAAAAATAGTATGGTTTGCCAACTTGACCCAATAAGTCTGGTTGAGTTCAATAAGGGCTTTGTTTCACATCATTTCCAAGAACTCGACAAGATTTCCTAGACAAGATAGGAAGGGTCAAGATAACCTGAAAGGGAAGTGGGGCTTCTTGTCTGCACCAGTCGTGCTGGAGGTCTATAAGGAAAGAAGACATAGTTCTCAAAACTTGTAAATAAATACCAACATCCTTTGGCAGTGTGTACACAGGGAGATTGCCCAGTACTTCAGTTGTACTTTCTCTGAGACCATTTACAGAGTCAGAGATAAAGCTACAGAGATAAAGCTCCAATTTTTTGATGCACTGATACTCATCTTCTTTGGAGATTTTCCCTGTAATTTTGAGAAAGGGGAGGATATGGTCTTGTTCAAATGCAATCCACTAGGCTTGTTAGGACACAGAAACAGAGCTCAAGGGTTGTCATTTATCCAATGTTGTTCAAAAACATGAATGAACCCCATAACTCAAATAATTATAAGTCTGTGCAGTAGCAGTAGTACACAGAGGACCACTAATCAAGAACTATGCAGTAGGAGGCAGGAAACTTCTAGTATTTGTTTCATCCTGGATTTGTAATATAATTTATTTAGAATTTCTTGTCATTGTACATTGATACACTTGCAGTATGCTAATAGAAGGGCAGCTATTGATTACAGTGCAGTTCAAACTTACTGTGTGCTAGATCATGCCATAAACTGTATGGACAGGGAAATATAGGAAGTAATAAAATAATACCACAAGCATTAATGCTCACTTCCATAACTCTCCCTTTGATGAACCATTTATAGTAACCAAACAGATAACCAAGCCAATTTTTGATCCTTCCCATGGAACTTTCTTTAAGTTGTATACTATTAGAAAGTTAATCTAACAATGTGTGCTTAAAACTACAACAGCTCTGTTACAAATCATACTTTTTAGGGTTTAATATCTCATCTAGTTGAAATCATATTAAAATAAAACTTGGTTTCCAGCCCAGATGAACGTTTGTTTTACAAAAAAATTATTCATATAGGATTTACTTTTAATACAAAGATCAGCAAGCAAATTAAATTTTCAAATATTTCTATTTTCTTTGACAAAAAAAGACATTCACAAGTATATCTTTGAGGACAAGTAAACAATTCAGTTTATGAATTGGAAAAGTGGCCTTAGTCTTTAGGAAAATGATCTCTCTATGGTATTCTGGTTGGAGATCCAGTTGCAAGACATTCATCACCCAGCTTGTTCTTTTGATACCACACAAATTCAGACATTCTTTTTGGGATATTTGCAGTATTTTAGACATGCAGTGGTGGGGCAGTTGGTTTTATCAATTTTTTTCCTTTTCATTTCCACAATTTCATGCATTGTTTTTTCTAATTCTAAGAGGGGAAAGAAAGCCCTAAGTCATAATGGCCTAACGTTAATCGTATTAAAAATTTCAGGGTACACAATATTTTTTAAAACTGCAATTTTATATGTGACATTAGTAAGGGAAGTGTGTTCATATCCACATTTTCTTCATTCTATTTTTTTTTCATTTTCCTTTATATTACCTTTTTTTATTACTTTAGGAGAGATTGTGGCGATAAACCAGATGTTGCCAAATATTGCTGATAGGAATAAGACTGATCACAGAAGAAACTGTGCATGCTAAGAGTTAGGTCACCTCTCAGATGCATAAACATGCACAACTGAACAGAGATTCCTCAAGTTGAGCCTTCCCTAGGACTTCCCTGGGATTTTAGGTCCAGGTGTAAAGAAGCAAGCAGGTGTTGGAAGGACTTTATCTTCACTAATGTGCCAGCTAGCACATCTGAACAGGCACAGTGATATATATAACCTGCTATTCATAAGGGCCATGAGCTTTTTTCTTGCCTTTTGTGAGCTAAAAATTCTGCTGTTTGCATTTTCCATGTGCTTCTTGTCGTTATATGTCATTCTTTACAGACAATGGGGTTGGAATACCAAGGTCTGTCCTAAAGGAAAAACAGCATCTAGTTGAACAGAAAAAAAATATAGAAATGTACATGCACACGAATTAAGAAGAATTAAAATAATCTCAGCAGAAATAATATAATTTCTTAAATTCTGTGTAGTTTGCTTTCTACAAAGCTGTAATTAAATACTTGAATAACAGCTTCTTGCTGTTATTTAAGTAATATAACTTAACAGTCAAAAAGCTTTCTTATCCTAATTTAACCACAGTTACCAACCAGCAAAGAAATTCCTAGAGCAGGCTACATTGTAGGTGTATAGCAAGGTGTTCACTCTTTGCTTATGATGATCAAAACCCAGGCAACTAACTGGATCACTAGTTGCTAGTGTGGTAAAAAGTGTTTACTTAGGTGTTGTTAGCTTCCTTTCTCTCACAGAATCTCCATAAAAATGTTTAAATCTTTCATTTGAAAAAATATTTCTTCGAAATAAGCTAATAAAGTAGACAGTGTATGGTATGAAGTCCTTTATTGAGTGTGTTTGATAACAAAGTCAAAACTGATTTTTATTTATCAGGAAGTTAAAGTAAACAAACCAATGCAATTAGTAAAAGATGTATCCTATTAATTTAAAAAAAAAACATGTCATGAAACAAAGGCAAATACTGCAAAATAAGGGAAATACTTGCTAGAATATAAAATGTGGCCTGATTGTCTTTGTCAGATAGGCAATTGTGTCATGAGTGAATTTTTTGTTTTACGAAGATGGTCCTGTCTCATAAACTACATTTCCATTTTGATATCTGAAATAGTAATATCATTTTTTTTCAGTAGTGAGCATAATTATGCAACATTGCATAATACATTATCAAAGAGTAAAACTCACTTTTTTTTCTTCTATATAATACACCATTAAAATAATTTTCTGTGTATCATTTGGCCAGCATTTTTGTTGCACAGAACTAGGAAGTTCACCTTAAACTTTGAAAGGGTACTGAAAATACACTCCAACATTCCACTAGGTGTAAGACTACTTGAAGAAAAGGACACTTACAGGTAAATATTGGAGCTGAGAGTATTCTTGGTGCATATGCCATATTAGCCATAGATCCATAGGCCCAAACTACATCCTACTTAGACTTTTCCCCCCTACTTTCCTGATTTTTTCCCTGCCTCAACTGCAGGATGACACAAGATCTGCAATGGTGAATCTATGCTGCTTGGGAATTCCTTTGCTGCTACCATGGGAATTCTGCCAGGTTGATTAAATCATCTGTAACTCAGTAGAAGGGTACAGAAATTGCCAATAATGGGCATGAACCTACATCTATATTTGCTAGATATTTTCAATTCAATAATTTCCCTTGATATAAATAGACCATGTGTTAATAGTACCTGTCACTCCTTTATAGCTTTCTGCATAACAAGAGAGATCCACAGGAATAATAGGTGCCCTTTTGCATATTCACATGATAACCCTAAATGTTAGACACATAGTCAAAGAAAATCACACCAAAAAGGAATGAAGCTTCTAAGTATAGATTCTGATTAGACCAGAAGAGTTGCCTTACAAGAGGGGCAGATCATAGGTGGAGTGTTTCATAAAAAGTGTTGCAGTGAACGTACTAAACGCAATCTATCTCTTTTAATTCTGTATTTCCATTCCTTATTCACTTATACCTAAAACCAAATCGTTACTTTATGTCAACAAGTCAAAATTACCAGCATCTCTGAGGGAATTAGTAATCATGCATTTGCTGTTCTGCTGGCATAAGCCTCATGCAACAAATTGCAGTTATACTTCTCTTCTGGTCCTGCTCATTACTCAGTCTTCTTCATGGACTTAGAGTAACATTCTGTGCAGCTTCTGTTAGCTGTAAATTCAACAGACTACAAATATATTTATTAATGAGGCTGTTTTCCCTTTTTAACTGCACTGATTAGAAGAGAGAGAAAGAATTTATTTAATGAATTTTGATCTGCAATATATAAAAGCACAATGCTGTTAAGCAAGAAGTTGAAGTGTATCACTGAAAAAAATGAACAATAAAATGTAAAAAGTGTCCATATTAGACTGACTCTTCTCCTGCCATGATGTCTTATTTTGGAGTCCAATTAGACTGCTTTGTTCATTTCAGACTGCTTTTGGAAATTCTACAAATTTTCATTAGTATTGAAAAAGTTTTGAAAAATGTGTGGTGTATTTGTGGCTCAGTTATTCTATGACTGGAAATTTGTATTTGTGCAAGTGACTTGAAGAACTGAATGAGCCAGTCTAAACCTGCTGGAGTGCCCATGATTTATAGTAGTACTTTAAATATAATTATAATTTTAACAGATGCTTTGTTTTAAACTAAACTGGTGTCTGAGATTTTATAATTAGAACTTGTTTAACTCTTGTGCATTGGACACCATCTGCAAGGATTTAGTGCTAACTGGATGTATTGTGCATCCAGTGCTTTTCAGCATAGGGTGAATTCAATTTATTAAATCTTATTCTCAGGATGAATAATACCATCCTTTTGTTTTTAAATATGTCAATTTCTCTTAAGCTATCAATTCTTAATATTTAATCAGCAAAGATAAACACATTTCATTTGGCCTTAACTGTGTGCCACAATAAGAGAAGAGACAAGAAAGCTAATAAAATAAATTCTTTAAGTTCTCCAGAAGATAATGCTTCTGCGTTTAAAATATGTAACTATATTTTTCAAAGTGGGTGTTGATTTAGCCTGTGGCTCTCTGAAAGACACAATTTGCAAGGGAAAGCTAATGAACTGCTTTAGTGGCTTGAAGAATTGGTGATTTTCCCTCAATTGTTTCCCTCAGTCGCTGTTTGTTTGGTTTATTACAGGATTCTGCTTCGAAGACAATAGTGTGTAAGGGTTACATCTGGTGTGTTCAAAAACTAGTGGCACAAAATGCAGAGGTGGCCTGGGGTGAACTGCACTCTGAGAGCAGGCTTGGGATAACAAATTGTCTTTGCATGAGGGCCCTGGCATATAGAATCACTTACAGAGGTGTGTTGTCAAGGCAGAAGAGGTGAAACAAGGGTGGTCACAGGGACTAGAAATTATTATTCCCCCACCTTGTTTCTTCGACCTTCATTTTTCTTTTTTTTTTAAGTCATTTAGTGACCTGAGGTGAAATGGACAGGAATTGACAGCACACATGCTGCTGCTGGCAGCAGAGTCACTGCAGTTGCTCCTTGGACATGAAAGGAGGGGAAAAAAGATGAAAGAAACACAGTTGTTCTCTAAATATAACACATGTAAAGCTAATATGTTTGCTTTAGTTGAAACCAGCCTCTTTTTCCTGTAGAAAATATTCCCCCCCGCCCTGCAGTTCAGGAAAACGGAGAGATGATTTTTTGTCTCTCCCTCTCCTTCTCCTTGCTTGCACAAAGAAAACGTGGGTTGATACCATTTTTATTGTTCTGCTGGGGTGGGTTTCAGACCTCGCATTAGCATATTGAATGTCTAATTGAATTCGGGGGCTGTGTTAATCATCTTGTTTTGTTTAGGGGTGGCTGGTGAAGGGTGCCAGCAAACGACTGCTTTGGCTTGGGGTTAGCTTGGTGCTGCCACCCCAAGAAAAAAGGATCGAGAAGGGGGAGGGAGCCAGGCAAAGGCGAGTTGACTGAGTGATGTCTGGAGGGCGAACTCGTGTGTCTCTTTGGTGATGTGTGCTGCTGTACCGAAATCCACCCCTCTGCTGGAGCTAAGGCAAGAGTTGGAGGCATCTGATGCTGCCGTTTCCAGGGTGAAATTTCTAAGGCTGCTAGCTAAAAACAACAACCAAAAAAATCCCAAATCCTCAGCAAAAATAGCAGTCAGAACAGAAGATCCGGCATCTCCCGGTCCAACTGGCATAACCCAGACAGACGTTTGAGAACCACATGCTTTTAACCTAGCCACACACACGAAACGGGGGGTGGGGAGTGGAGAAAGAAAGGGACCAAAAAAGACACTGCAACTACAGAACATCACATTTCTCACAAAAGGCCAGAAACAGAGCCGGTAGGAAAAGAGGGGGGGGGGAAAAAAAGAAAA